>JAMQGT020009581.1:0-10656 GCA_024447675.2 Pterophyllum scalare | reverse complement strand
TTTTGTCCTGTTACTTCGTTCAGTTACCATCATTGCTATCACTTATTCTGTCATGATAACTCTACCAGATGGTCTACCAAAAGTCACGCTGCTGCTCAGCAGCATTCACAATCACATCATTTCCAAGCCAATTAGATCACACCTAAGATAAAGTCTGGACATCTGGAAAGGGAGTTGCTAGTCAGTTGCTTTGTAATGAAACATACTGTATGCAAATGATACTGAAGGGCACATTGCTTCTGTTATTTTAGTGCTGGAATGTGGGTCTAAAGTAACACTTTAGGCGTTATAATTTCTCAAAAAAGAGCTCAGATAGAGTGTAAACGCCAATATTAATAATAGTTCATGACAATGGTGTTACCAGTGTCGTCAGGACCTTTCAGTTTACATTAATAGTAAGACCTCCATGCCAATAATGTGTATGTGTGGCTAATTTTTTTTTTGCTAGATATGACCTTTCAGTCCTCCTGGGCTCTTAACCCAAGGACAGAAGAAGGCTGTTCACCTTGGATTCCGTTTAACTACGCCTCCAGTCTACCTCATTGTCGAGACTTAATTTTCTCTCCGAGCTGTTCCATTAATCAATCAACTGTCATCTGAAGGAAAACCTGTTACATAAAAAACAATGAAAAAGGCTGAGAAAATGTAGAAAATCGTGATGTAATTGTCTAATATACTTTACTTAAAAAAAATTAGGTCTCAAGATATGTCAGGATATATCAAATGGTAACTTTTCAAATTACAGTGGCTTTAAAGCTAGCAAAGCTGCTTAACATACCAAGTTTGTCTAGGTTCTAAAGATACTGTACACTACTCACTATCCCTTACACACACACACACACACACACACACACACATACACACACACACGTGCACATATCTGAATTAAAATGACTTTTAGTATGAAGCTGACAAACTGATCTTTTAAATATCCAGTAAGTATTTTTCTTCTTTCTTACAGTTTTTGCTGAATTTTCTTTTACGTGTATCATTGACCTGACAAGTGCATTGGAATATGATGGCATTATTTCTGGCTTCATGGAGTTTTACCAGAAGACAGTAGGTTTTATTATACTCACATTAATAATTCTAAAGATTGACTGACCAGATCAATATCCCAGAAATTTAATTGACTTGATGCTTTACTCTGATTTTAAAAAATGCTTAATCTTTTTTTTTGAGCAGTGTGTTTATGTACAAATTCTGTGTTTCAGGGAGAGCCCTACCTGGGGACATCGTATGGCATCATGATGTGTTACTGGGATGGAATCGCACACTTTATCATGTACCTGATGATGATCAGCAGAATAACAGACAGGTGGGTGATGCTGAGGTCACATGATGCTCATTTATCTTGCTCTACATCACATAACGCTGGCATCAAATGACAATACAGAGATCAACAGGGCAGTGCCCTTTCAAAATGAGCAAACAGCCATGCAGGATTGTATGAAAGCTGTCTGTAGTGTATGTATATACAGTCTGAAAGCTGCAGGAATACCATTCAGTACAAAGATTAACTTTTCTTTTACAGCTCATGTCAAGCTTCAGACCTATTTTTTCCCACATTTGAGCTTTTTTCTTAAGAAATAGTAGCTGAGCCAATGATGTATTTCGTCTCAGAAATTCATGGCGTGGACTTATCACATAAATTCCCCACAATGGCTCGAGAAAAAACTGTTTTTACAAAAGAAAGCCTCCTCTTGAGTGAGTTAGACATAAAATGCAGTCAGTGAGTTCATGAGTTCAGAGGGAGCACTGCCTTGGGGTTGGTGCTATCATGGATATTAAATCCTCTTTTAAACAATATCAGCTTTTTTTTCATTGTAAAAATTGAGCTGGGCTTTGTATTATCTGTAGGATGGATGGAAGAAGTTCTCAAGTATCATTTATTTTAACTTACCCAGCCTTGAAATTTAGCGTACTAACTTTCTATCTCAACTGATCTCTTTATAGTGTTTTTCTCTTGTATTTTTTTTTTTTGTTTCTCTCTCAGGAAAGCCTACCCGCACACTGGGCCTGTTCTGGGCTGGCTCTTTGTGTGCCAACATGAGTGTGTTTATTGTCGGGATAGTGGCAGGTGAGCCGCATCTTCAATCCACTTTCTGTCTGTCCCGTGATGACAAGCTTTAATCAAGCGAACATCTGCCCTGCCTTGTACCATCAGTGTCACAGTTCAGCCTGCCAACTAAACACACATGCCCCGTGCCTCGCCTGCCGTCATGACCTCACAGAACAAAGCAGCAAGCAGAATTAAAGCATCTGTTGGCTTTTCAAACTGCATACATAAGCGTCAGACGACCAAACTTGTCTGCAGACATCGTGATTTTCTCTCTGTTATGTTATCACTGATACAGTGCGCATCTCTCTGTTGCCTCAAGTGTCACATTGAGGTTTTAATAGGAAGTTTAATAACTCATTTACATTAAAGTGTTTACAGGCAGTGTTTGTATGGTTAAGTACACGATAAAAAAAAGAGTCTTTCTCTCTCTTTGTGGCAGGTAAATATGGGTCAGAGATCCACCCATCCTTCTGGCTCAATTTTCTCTTTCTTTTGATGCCTGTGTTGGGAGCAATCACACTATTCACTCGGCCCAAGGATAGACCACTCATTGGTGGATACAATGTAAGTCTAAGACACGAAGAATTACAGACTGCTATGAATGTGGGGAGGTTTAGAAGTGCAGTTTGCTGCATACTTTATATTCAACTCCAGCTGAATATTATCCAAACAAAGAAAGATGAGTGCAGTAGTTGGAATTAATGGTGTGCTCACCTGAATCCGTTTGCAAGCAAAGTTAGAGTGGTTTAAATCTAAGTATTAAATGTCAGCTACTTGCATTTTCTATCACATTATCCAGTATTTGTCCCAAGTCAGTCTTCAAGGGCCTCAATTCCAGCTCCATATTTTCATTCTGGGACTCTAATAGAATTGCTTGGCATGACTCACTGTTAAAATAATGCCATTTATTATGGGGCTCAGTGCAGCCCTTGTCTGAAATGCACCATTTTAACTCATCGCCTTTTAAGGTCACCATTCCTTTAAGCCAGCTTCTTAGATGCTGCCCCTTGTGGACAGATGCTGGCGTGGGTCATGCTGTGCTCACAGTCAGAGTGGTGTCCCTGAGATGACCTTAGTAAGGACACCCTGTCTGACTGACAGCATACATACCTAAGAGCAAATAATAGAAAATAGATGAAACTCATCATTTAGAGGCCTGATTCTTGATTTTTCGACTGCACACGTATGCTCTTAGCCTCGGGGAAGTTGCATTCTAGCCATAACATGCGTGGTCTTCATTCAAGTTCGAGTCAGCCTGACCTTAGACATGTCTTTCATTTAAAGCACACGTAATCAATATTTTTTAATTGACAATGGCCAACATGACTGCTTTTGCAGTCACTCTAGCCAAAGGTCAAGCAGGTGAATATAGATTTAAGGACTATGATAACCTGGAGAAGCCCTCTTCACACATCAACAAATTGTTGATATGCCACAGGCCCAGCATGCTCAGAGCCTGAAGCTGATCTGGCGGCCTTGGGATATAATCCTGGTGGTGCTCCTGTTAGCTGCCATGGCCTTCACTATCCTGAGAGGCTTGGTGAGTACGACACATTTAAAATCATGGACAGAGTTAAACGTAGGGCTGCAACTGTAGTTTTAAAGGCAAAAAGTATCATTTCATTACCAAGGCTGGAATAAAAAAAAAAGATATAGCCTACATTAGTTCATACGCTATATGTAATATACATAGCTTATGAAATGCTTGTCACATCACGTCCACTGATGTTGTCTCCTTTTTCAAGTAACTTTATTTGTGCCGAAAGGTAAATTTGTTCTGCAGTGTAGAGAGTCAGGATCCAGTGTAACTCCTTTCTTTATTGAGCTTTTCTCTGACTGAAATAAAATAATTATAATCCTAATGGCTGGCAATACAGCAACACTTAAATTGATGATATGGAAGATCTGTCTACATACTTACCTGTGTAAATGCACTTTAGATACTCTTGCCCACTTATCGGTTGATGCTGATTTTTAAAAAATATTTAATTTGAATTATAGATGTTCCATCCTTCCAGTGGCGGCGCCAGGGGGGCGCTAGGGGGGCTATAGCTCCCCCTGGAAAAGTCATAGCACCCCCAAGAAAATAGCTTGTGTCTGTGTGTGTGAGAACTGAAAGAACAAATGATCCTTCATAGCACCCTCAGTAAAATGCTTAGCCCCCCTTAGCACCTGCAGAAAAATATTTCTGGAGCCGCCACTGCCTCCTTCCCTTACATAAAGGATAGTCCAGTTTATCCTATGCTAAAAGCTGTAAGAAAAAGGGTAGACAAGCGAGTGTGAGTTAGAGAGGCTGTGACACAGTGCAGACACAAAACTCCTGAACTTCTCAGCATACGATGAATAAGCATGTTTTCCAAAATGTCAAACAAGTCCTTTAACCCTGTGCAGTGTTTTATTCTGTTTAGCCACATTACATTGTAAGGTATTTCTATCATTTTGTCTGCTCTCTGTAGGTGGCTCTGGACTCCCCACTCGAAGCCTGTTCCATGTACCTGAAGCAGTATGAACCTTACCTGAAGGATCCTGTGGGCTACCCCAGAGTGATGGTGGGTGTTTTTTTTTTTCCTCTCCACACTCAGCCTTTGTGCTTGTTGCTGCTGTAACACCTGAAAGCTCTTCTCCAGCCTATTTTAAATAACAAGCCACATAATGGACCTCTGCTTTCATGGATATCACTATGAGCGTGCTGGAAGCTTGCCCTTATCTGCTCCACTCTTTCAACTCGCAGCTGATTACAGAGCCCTTTTTCATCATTACAGCAATAACGGGCGTGGGTTGTGTTCCTCTTTCATTTGCCCAAGATGGATAACAGATTATTACTTTGACTGGCAGTGGTCTGCTTCCCTTTTATTTTCTTCTACTGACCCCGTGCGGCTGTGGGTTTTGTTGTGTTTTGTTTGGCATACATGACTTTGTCAATAGGTTATCCAAAGACCTTGTCAGGACTGCAGTCCAGGCACAATTGAGAGTCAGTGATCAGACAGATGAACCGCATGTTGAGCACTTGATAAGGTAATCCCTCACCCAAAGCCCCCCATCAGCATCTCACTGGGTGGGAGGAAGTGTGTGCAGCATGTGGAAGTATGTCTTGGTTAGCAATGCTTGCAAATCTGTGTTTGGCTGCGTGCAAAGAAACAAAATAAAGTTTGGTTTGCTGTGCAATGCTACTCAGTTTCTGAACTGACTGACCTCTTTATTCATTGATGATGATTAATGATATGCGACAGATTACTGTGGCAGCAGTAAAAAGGCATTTCGACAAAAGACTGAAGGGCATATGTGATTGGCTTTCAGGCCCTGAGCTGAACTCATTAGAATTCATCTGGACCTAAGACCGAGAATGAAAAGAAACCGTTCACTGGTATAATTTGAGGCTTTTGTAAAGTGGGAAACAGACTTTCATGCACCAAATATTTTAAGCTGAAGGTCAAGAGTGTCTCTGTAATGACCCTTGTGTGGAAGTAGCAATTTGTGCTGAGGGTGCAAATTTGTGTTGGGGAGCATGCATAGCTGAGAAACAGCAAAACTCTGCAGTGCTGCACTCAGTGATTTAGAAACACTTAGACTTTTAGTACTTTTCATTTGTGACTGATCATTCTTAATTATTTCATGAATTGTAGTTCAGTTCAATTGCAGAATAAAAGGTTAAATTAACCACAAAGATATAACCATCCACAAGGGACAAAGGTGAGTAGTTTAACTGTGATACCTGCCAATACTGATTCTCTTACATTTTTATTTCTAGCTGTGCTACTTTTCTGCAGCACATTAAAGGGCTCTCTGTGGTTGCATTTTGAGGTTTAAGCAGCTCTCTTCTGTAGTCACTGTGAGTAGGTGAAGTGCAGTGGAGGCCAATGTGGGATGTACTGTTTTAATTGTCTGCTGGAGTGTTGGTCAGGGCTCAAAAACAATATTGACTGACAGTGACGGAGGGATATTTCACTTCTCTTAGGCACTTCCCACCATTTCCAGAGGAATACTCACTGGAATATACATTATATTATAGAGAGAGCACTTACCTACTGTGAGGGAAAAAATACATTTTTAGTTTTGTGAGTTATGATATGGAATAATCTTAATATTATGAGACTAATTGTGCCATTTCCCCCCCCTCTCTTTTTCTAGATGCTGCACCTGTTCTTTTATGCACTACCCCTGCTGGGTGCTTTTGTTTATGGTCTCCTCAAGCCTGGGTGCACATGGATGTCAGACTGGACGATCTTTCTTGCCGGAGCTATGATCCAGGTAATACCATCACAAGACACACAGTAAATGAGGAAAATTGATCTGAATACATAATTTAAGCTACTGGTCTTTGCATAGTGATATGAGATTCACTGACAGTTTTCTGCACTGGAAACTCCTGCTATAATTGCTGCCTCTGACCTATTAAAATTTCCCATCTGCCGTTTACGGTAAATAAGAAGAGTTCTAACACATGTCACTGCAATTAACTCCTTCCAGTGAGCTTTCATCCTGCTAAAAATGACCTGGACTACATTTTTCTTTTGAAGCATATTCTCTGTAATAAACAAGCCAGTGGTGCCCTCTCTCCATATTGATCTGACATAGAGACTGGAACCATGAGAAGGGGAACTACTTGATTAAAGCCTCCTTGCACACTCTCTGTCTTCTAAACCAGCTCCCAGTTAGACATAAAGCTGACACTTTCATATGCTGATTATCGTTTCTGTTAGGAGCTTTATCCTGTATACAGTGGGAAAAATAATTTATAGTTTGTGGGAAGAAATATTGAGGCATCAAATGATCTGCCATTAGTGTGAACAGAGACTGTAGAAGACTATTAAAAGCTGATATGTAAAGTGATGTAGTTCTTGTAGTTCTACAGTATATGGAAACAGTTTGACCTCTATCTTGATCTGTTTCTTCTTTCAGTGCCAGTGGTCCCACATCGGGGGATTCCTCCACCCTCGCACCACAGCTCCGTATCGCATCCCAAACGAAGCTTTCTGGTTGGTGCTGGCAGTTAACTTGCTCTATGCGGCCACTCCCGTCCTCGTGGCCCTGCGGGTCCAGAGCAACCCATATTTCTTCCTGAAAATTGCTCCCTTCCCTGGGCAAACAGGTTTACCAATCAGCGAAGAGAAAGACACCAAGTATAAACTTAAATGATAATCTTTAATCTTCTCTGACCTTTGGAGGTAATGATTCATGAAGAACTGTTTTGTTTCAAAAACCATGTTCCAAAAGGCTAAAATACAATGTTATGTTGCTGAAATTCTTTGGAATTATTAGTCATTTGTTTGCTTCCAACACCTTTTCTCATATGCTATGCATAAACAGGAAAACAGCTGACTTGTCAGTGAAGCTGTGGCGTATAGCACTGTCTATACATCACCATGGCAGCAGAAAGGCTCTAGGAACAATAGGAGTACTTGGAACCACATGAAACCTTAAACCTTTTTGGTTTATAGTAAAATATTTAATTAGGTATTCTGTGTAATTTCGTTCTGACATGGTTCCCAGATAAATCTGAGTGACTTGGTGATTTCCTGACTCTTCTTCTTATGTTGATAAATATGGCATACAGTGAAATACAGTGAAATAGAATAGAGTGGAGGGTATCCTCACAGCTACTGAATGCATTTTGTGTAAATAGTATCACAATATTGACATTTGGAAGACATCACAGCTGGATGCATCGAAGAGTATCAGATGAACCGTCAGCTGATATGAACATTGAGATCAGCCATTATCAGCGGATGTGCTGGAACTGTGGGCTGAGCTTAACTATAACTGTGGCGTACCTAAACTAAAGCTATGTTCAGTTTAATGAATGACACAAAATTAGGCACAGCCCATGGCCTCCAAAGGATGAAAATAATTGGTTCTGAGGCCTACATTTTGGTGTGCAACCTTAAGTCCCAAATTGAAGGTTCTTTAATGATTAGCTTCTGTAGAAAACTAATATGATTTATATCGTACACAGATCTCATCTGACAGTTTCAGTGTTCACTCAGAACAGTGCTGGAATGTACAGAGAAACTCATGTATCTCTGTCTTTACTGGCAAAGTACCGTTCCAGTTTTTGGAGATGCCATGTAATTTAAAGCACAGTTTCACCATAAGTGGGTAGTTTTAAAGTTAGGAGGGGGAGATGAAGAATTAAATATTCCCTGTGCCTAAGGATTTAGCTCAACATTCTGAATGGCATTTTAGCCATTAAAAAAATGGTCTGTAAAAGATGCAAGCATTCAACAGGACAAAAGGAAGACAACGGACTCTCCAGTGGGATACTGAGGAGTTGAACTGAGTCATAACACAGGACAGTCTTAACAAACATCTATGAAACACATCAATGAGACTTGCATTTCCTGAGGATACCACAATCTCTGAGTCTGTCACAAATAAAGAGCCTTAAATCTGCTTAGAAGAAAGAAGTTATTTGAGAGTCAGATTTTTAGGGTATTTTTCAGGTTCAAAGTATTCCAGAGGGTATTTGTCTGCACATGCAGGAACTGCTAAGATCCAGCCATCCATCCATCCATCCATCCATCCATCCATCCATTCTCTCCTGTTCAGGGTTGGGGGGCTGGAGCCTATCCCAGCTGTCATAGGGTGAAAGGCAGGGTACACCCTGTACAGGTCGCCAGCCTGTCGCAGGGCTAACAGAGAGACAGACAAATATAGCCAAATATAGAGGGAGTGTAGTGGTATCTATTGGTACGTACTGGCCCCAAATAGGACCACTACGGTCAAATGGCATCTGCAGTAATTTTTATCAGTGTTTGGCAGTTTGGCTCTTTTCTGAGATCAGCTGATGCTGGCAATGAGCTCAGCTGTCATCAGCGGCTGAGCTTGACTTTGAGCGATGCCCAATAAGCTGTTATTTGTTTCCATCAAATTTGCAAAAACAGTTTTGGCTTTTCACTGTATTTCCACACAAAAGTCAAATGTCACACTGAGCTGACTGACACCTTGTTATATAACTGAATTTCTGCAACTGTCTACATATCAACCCACTCACCCAAGTGTGAAACAGACGTTATGGGGTTCTGAGTGGGGAGAAGGGGGAGGAGGACTTGATAACTCCTCAATATGCTCACTTTTTCCTACCCAGCACCACCGGAGCCAGTACAGATCATTACACAGGGACTGAGTGGCAAGGATGTGCCGACATGTGCCGCAGAAGATATTGTACACTTCAGCAACAGCTATTGTCACACACTCACTCTGGCGAACGTATATGAGTGCTGCTTGCTGCCAGCCTATCTTAGTTTTAAAAAGACATTTTTTTTCTCTCAGAATAACAGGAACACAAGACATGCCATTCCGCATTCTGTCTGATCCTGGGTGCCCAAATTGCCAGCATTTCATCCCATATCTGCTTATGTTCCTTGATCCCCTTTGTTTCCTTTTTGCTGATTGATGCTGCTGTGTGTTCGCAGTGCGTGGGTGGCTTAGTAAATGGTCTACTGCTGCTCTCATCATTGTCTTTTACAAAGACATCAAATGAATGACTTATGATTTGTGTTGTTTTTGTTTGGGGAAAACAAACACACTTCAATGACCATTGGGCTCACTGGAAGAGGTTTGCTAAGATTTAATTAGAAGAAAGACCATTATTGAAACCACTGTCAATACTGTTATAACTGGGGGTTGTTAGTATGAAAGGCTTAAGAATGATTATCGTCTCACCATGTAATGGAATTTACAAATCTGCCAAAACATTTTCAATAACTTGATGCTTTGAATGCAGTTTAGTCACATGAGCACAATGAGCAGTGTTTTCTTGACAGAGATAAAGGAGTTATTTATGTGGCGAGATAAAGCTTTTTAAAAACAGCAGCGTAACCTTTCTTTCCATCCCCACCCCATCAATAACTGTAGCCCACTCACAAGTAATTATCCCTCGTACTTCGCTAAGCAATAGGCCAGCAGATAGGGAGAGAGGCAAACTCATTTAATTCACTCTCGCTCAGCAGCTTTTTTTACATGCTGAAGTGTGGCATCGTTCCTGCTTGCACATGCAGTGCGTTCTGTGTGTATGACACAGGCTTTAAATCAAATGTGGATGCTCTGTAATCCCATGATGGGAGTCACAGGGGATCTTTGCTGCAGATGTCTACTCGGCTGTGCAGGAGGCCCAGGAGAGCTGTGGAGCTGTGAAAAATACAGCTAAACAATTCACACTGCAGGGATTTAAGGACTTCCAGTGAGGTATCATGGTATAATATATATATATATATATATATATATATATACAGTGGTGTGAAAAAGTGTTTGCCCCCTTCCACATTTCCTGTTTTTTTGCATGTTTGTCACACTCAAGTGTTTCGGAACATCAAACCAATTTAAACAATAGTCAAGGACAACACAAGTAAACACAAAATGCAATTTGTAAATGAAGGTGTTTATTATTAAAGGTGAAAAAAAATCCAAACCATCATGGCCCTGTGTGAAAAAGTGATTGCCCCCTAAACCTAATAACTGGTTGGCCACCCTTAGCAGCAACAACTGCAACCAAGCGTTTGCGATAACTTGCAATGAGGCTTTTACAGCGTTCTGGAGGAATTTTGGCCCACTCATCTTTGCAGAATTGTCCTAATTCAGTTACATTAGAGGGTTTT
>JAMQGT020009579.1:0-23059 GCA_024447675.2 Pterophyllum scalare | reverse complement strand
CTATTTAATTCTAGCTGCTTCTTCATCCTAGCTAGCTGATGATATCTTTTTCTATTTTATCTGCAGTAGCCTAGTCAGCAAATCTCCTTTACAAAAATATCAGCGGCAGACAAAAGACAGCAAAAAACACTTTCTGGACTGCCTTTTGTTTCATGTTGTAATAAATCCATAAAAATAAATATTTAGAGTCTAAGTAAAGAGAGGATGGTTGCCTCAGGAGATGGTAATAAAGAGAAATGGCTGTCAGAAGAGATGATGACTCATTACATATGAAGGCTTCTTGTCACAAACTGGTTTAATATTGTGAAGAGGTTTATTCTAACCAACAACACAATATTTGCTTAAGCCTAACCAATTACTGTAGTTATGCCAAAATCTAACCAAGTCATTTTCTGCTTCCTAAACCTGACATTAGACTGATGGAAAATTATCATAGAATTCAAACAGTTGTCATTTATAGGAAAGGACTGAAACAACTGTAGTTTGTGGAGAAGCCTACCACAGGCTCTTATTAAGTGATGTCCTGCCTTGTTTGGTTTTTCATAGTTTGTTTACACCGTTTCCAGTTTCACTTTTTCTCTTTATTAGTTTTCCTCCTTTATGATTGCCCCACCCTCATTAGTGTCACCTGTCTCCTCAGTTTATATGCGCCTCCAGTGGTTCACTCATCAGTTGTCAGCTTGCACAGTAAAGTCATCCAGGCCTTTCTTGTATTTCTAGTCTTTGTATTTCCTGTGTTTTCATTTGCATGTGCCAAACGCAAAGGTCGCATTATCTGTTTTTTGAAGCGGATCATTTGACACCTAATATTGTACTAATATAATAGTACAGACTGGTGCTTCAAGGCATTCCCCAGGAGGAGAAAATGTTGGAGATGGGGAGGATGTAAAGGATAGAGGAGAAGAGAAACTGGTAGGATGAGGGAAGCAGATCGGACAAGAAAAATGGCAGAATATGGAGGGGAGTTTTGAGATTAAAAAAAAAAATTACTAAGTAGAAACGGAAGCAAATGAGTAAAGAGAGGATTATAAAAGTAGAGATCAGGTAGAAGATTAAATAATTAGAAAGACAGAGGTAGAAAAGCAGAAGTGGGAAGGATGAGACAAACAGAGAAGCTTGGGCAGAGATGTGATCAGGTAAAAAAGGAGTAGTGATGGAGAGCAGGAGAAGAGAACAAATAGATGGGGAGAAATAGGCAGAGATGAGATTTGGGAAGAGAAAAGAAGCAGGAGAGCAGAGAAGGGCTGAGGAGAAGTGAAAAGAAGGTAGGCATGAGAGGAAGTAGAGGCGATCCAGGAGGACTGGAGGAGAGTGTGTATAGCAAATACAATGGATTTGGATGGCAGAGTTAGAGACCTCCAAATCCCCTAGAAGAAAACAAAACACAGTGAGGCTGAGAAAGACAGAGCCCCTGCATGAGGGGAGATAGAGGTAAACCACAGTGGATTCCACTCACAGCCAGAAGCGCGAGCCTGCGGGGCCCCTTGCACTCTTTCTGGGCCCCCAAACCAACAACATATCCAATATTGCTTCCAAAAGCAGCGCGCCGTGCATCCACTGTGCTATCCAAATTCCAAAGGCATGTAATTATAAGAGTTAAATGGGAGCAGAGAACTGTTGCACGTTGTACAGGCGGGCACTTATGTCAAAATGCCAAATTGCCTCATGTTGTAAAGCTGCAAAACAGATTTTTGCAGAGCTCATTTCCATTACTGCTTGTGAAATCCAAGAAGACAAACACGCCGAGCATATTTCGAGCTTACAATTCAACGATTCTTATGAAGCTTAAAGACAATTTTGGTTTATTTCAGTTTGGCATAACACGTGAGACTGTCATTGGCTACTGTGTCGATATGGGTTGTGCGTTGTACTTATCCGCTTCTCCAAATATGAATGAGAAAGACGGCCCATAGAATGACACATGCAGGACAGGAGAAGCCTCTGACAGCGTCCCAAAGAAACTTGATTTTTTTGATTTTGAGAATGGTCACTACGTGCTAACTGAAAAGAGATCTAGTGTTACATGTGGGTCAACCTCCATGCAGTTTAGATGTAGGTCTGTGGAAAGTGCAGGTCTGTGTTAGAGAAGTGCCTCCATGTTTCAGCATTTCCAAGATGTAACCAGATGTTTATTACTATAGCACGAGATTACAGGTACCCACCAGCAATACACATGCACCCCCCCACCCCCAGAGAGAGATAGATAGATAAGACTGACTATCTATCATTTGCATACCGTTCTTAAAAAAGTGTTCGATCCAGAGGTGGAAGTACGTTCATGCTCTACACAGACACACACATGCATGAGCACTCAACAATACACACTTGGCTTACAACAAATCTCATGCATATGAAGGAGTGTTGGTAATGAGCAGCCCTGTGGGAAAATGTTAGCTCCTTATGCCCATGTCTCGTTCTGATCCCCCAGAGAGCAGAGACAGAAACTGACATCCACCCCCCACCCCCCACCCCCCGAGAGCGAGAGAGAGCGAGAGAGAGAGAGAGAGAGAGAGGGGAGTACAATCCCTAACTAAAGCCCGGGCACCATTATCAAGAGGTCCTGGTGTCTTGATGCGCCAGCACCCATCATCCTTTACTTAAGAAAATATCTAAAGCATCATATACCGAGAGAGATGGTGATGTGAGGGACGAGTCTGGGATTCAGTATGAAGCACTGTGCTGGCAGTTTAATTATTTATAGAGCATCAATTTATAACAACAATTTAAAACAGTAAAGAACTGATAATTCTGTTTAGACAAAAATATCCTGAAAATGTGTTGCAAAAACATCACTCTGAGACTGGGCACCAAGTCCCAGAAACAACTGGTATGTTGTTGAATGAAGAGCAGCTGACCTGAAAGAGAAGATCATAGTTTAGCTGGAAGCCTGGACCCTCCCTCATCCTTGTCTGTTTGGGTCCCTTGTGTTTCACTGATGTATGTTTTGTCCTTTCAGGAAGAAAAAGAGACTAGCTAACTAAAATGTAGGTTAATCTTTTAAAGAGGGCTGCTGAAGGTCAGATGCAAGAAAAAAAAGGGCTAATGATGTATCAGAAGAATACCAGGTGACAGATGGCTCACCTGTAGCTGGTGCATGATGCACTGAGTGTTTCTTTTGATTCACCTCTTTCTATTCTGTTTATACTCTGCATTTAATCATTAGTTATTATTATTATATATTTGGCTCTCTTCTCTTTTGTCCTGTCTCCCTCCCCTCAGCCCCAACTGGTCACAGCAGATGACTGCCCCTCCCTGAGCCTGGTTCTGCTGGAGGTTTCTTCCTGTTAAAAGGAAGTTTTTCCTTCCCACTTTTGCCAAATGCTTGCTCATAGGGGGTCATTTTGACTGTTGGGTTTTCTCTGTAATTACTGTATAGTTTTTAACCTTACAATACAAAGCGCCTTGAGGCGACTGTTGTGATTTGGCGCTATATAAATAAAATTGAATTGAAAAATTACATGTCAGTTAGCTTCCTTTTTCATCTACAGGAGTAAGACACCTGTCGATACATTCCCTGAAGCCCATAAAATACAATAAATTAAAGGTCCCAGGTTTTGATCCCCCCAAAAAAGAGCTGTGTTGACTGTTACTAATGCTGATGTAAACTCTAGCAGAAAGCAGATATTTATCCCATCAGCAGAGTGTGTTCTGTCACACACAGTATTCTGTATATTTTCATATCACAGCAACTGAAACTTGTTGACTGGCCAAACTCAGACACATGAGCTTCTCCAAGGAAACATCAGTGGTTTTTGTTCCTGCTATTACTACAAAGTTCTGCTAACACATTTTTGACATTACACAAACTCACACACATTACACAAACTCATACACATAACACATATTCAGTCTGAAAGAGGAATAACTCATTAGCATATTTTACCAATTAGTCACATAAGTTTAACATTATAGCTTAATTTACGGTATAATCTACAAACAGTAGGCATCATGAACTGATTGTAAATTGCATTTTTTTTTCTGTCAGTTTCAGACTTTAACTGGATTAAATGACAAACTGGACAAGTTGGATTTTGTGCAAAAAAATTTACCATCATATGGAAATTTTACAACAAGTGAACCATAAATGGATCAACATGAATCCAGAGGATGAAACCACATTTTACATTTTTGAGTTTTTAGGCTGTCTCCCATGCACAACGTAGAACTCTTCCATTGGAGTGCTTTTTTTTGTGATTTGAATTTTTATTTACCTTTCCTGAAACATTTCTGTGTTGTGTTTTAGAATCAAATCAATATCCAGTCCAATTATGAATTATCAACAAACAATGGAAACCACACAGGACAGAAAACATAACCTTACACATAACATGACTTTTTTTTTCATTCACGACTGTCTTGTGTTCATGTTAGAATATCTCAGACCATTGCCACTTGGCACACTACTTAATCTCAGTAAGCAGATGTGCCAGAACCATCTGATTCAAGGCCTCAGGCACTGGCTCGCCTGCTGCCTCCCAGAAAAACCACCTTTGGTGCCAATGTTTGTTTCTTTTTCTCTTTTTTTTTTTGTCTTAAAACTCGCTTTTATTGTTAATGTTACTCACTGAAAGCTGACGAAAAGATTTCCATGGTGATTGGAAACTTGAATACCTTTTGGCTCGGGAACTGAACCAAGTCATTTCTTACATCTGTCCTTGATGATTTAGAAACACAAAGGCTCGTCAGTGTTCTACTGGAGCAATGTGGCAATGGCTTGTTTCAACATCCCTGGTAATTGTCAATGATGTCCCAGGCAAATGTAAAAGAAACAAACTATTAAAAACAATAGACCAAGAGAGCACTCAATCTACAAATTGTAACAATAAATCTAAAAAAAAACAAACAAAAAAAAAGTGTGGTAGCAAAAAATAATTACAAAGACATACCAGTTTTGTCTTAACCCCTCTTGCATGTTAGGTGCACTGTAACCTACTGCACACATGAGCAAAACAGGGCCTTCTGTGGTTTGCAAGACTTTCTGGGGTTCATAGATGGAGACACCAGGAAAACATGAACTTGCAAACTCACGTTATATGCAAGACAGATTCCACATGAGCACACAGTCATGCCTCTTTGCTCTGTCTTCACAGAACTCTTAAGCCTTTACAAACAGAATGTGATGAGACATTATTAACATTAACAACTTTACTCAAATATAAACATATCAGATTTTCAGTTAGTTAACTGCCAAATTAACAGTTGCTGCAGACCAGGAAATAAAATGCAGGCATGACATATAGATGTATTATGAATCCACTAAAAGTGTATAAAAGCAAAAAATGGCAAAAAATGATGCAAACAAAAAATAAATTAAAAAGCCACATTTAGAAAATATGCACAGCTGCATGCAATGTTCCACCTAAAAATTATATTCCACCTAAAATTTCACACACATGGATCAGCCTCATATTCTGCATACCCACATTTAACCATAAAAAGGTCAACCTCGTGAAAGAAAAGAGACCAATGATCAATGCTTCTTCGAGTCAGGCTGTCCTCTGTGGTGCATCCGTCTTACAGCATCAGCATTTAGTTAGAATGACAGCTGTGCTAAATTCTAGATGACCTACCCTACAACAACATGACTGCAGAATATTTAAATTTAGAGAAAAAACGATGTTGCAGCAACCATGTTTCCTAGGCAATCTTTAAAATATGGCTATTTTACCAATGCTGAGCTTTGATGCCTCAGTTATGCTGCAATGAGAACAAAGCAGTTATGTTAACAGAGACCACATCCCGGGGAGTCCAGAGTTAATATTAATGTATCTAATGAGAAAGAACAAACAAACAGATGTTTTATGTACTTTCAATTTTAAGCTTTAATTGAAACTGGACATTTGACTTGGTTCACAATGAATGTGGCACCGATATGCACATTACACTGAAACGTATTTAGAACCTAGTCCCAAATACATAATTCCCATGCAGGACCATCATATTCAGTCACTGTTTGATGAGGTTGCAGCAGCAAAAAAACATTTTCTTTTTTCACAAATTTTCCCAAATGCAGAAAACTTGTTTATTTTCCGCAATAGTGAAGAGGCCCAACTGCAGCGACGATCATTTGGCTGTGATTTATGTGCACTCTGCACGGCCCCTCAGCTGTATGTTGTGCCTGCCATCAGAACCCCCAGCCCATACATACTTAATGACCCTGATGCTGTTTTCTATTATGTTGTTTAACATTCATACTTCAACAGCTTATAAATTGTATAATTCCACATAGGCTCATGTTCCAAGTTCTAAATTTCCTAAATTGTGTCAGGACACATTTTTAATAGAAAGATTGTGTTGTTGTTCTGTAGCTTTACAAAGACAATTGCTTGGTTAAATCCAATACAGTCATGGAAGTTCATGGAATAGAAAATTGATTTCTGATATATTATGGGCATGACAAGTGTTCAAAACATTGTTCTAATGTCAAAAGTATTTCAATGGAGAGATAGGCACTGATAATAACTTATTGTTTCACCAGATAAAAAACGATTTGCCCCCTTGGTCAGTTGATCGTGGTGTCAGGCCTGTGGTGAGTTCTGATCTCATCACCCTGCAAGCTGAACAGGTTTTAAAAGCAGCACTAAAATGTTGTGGCAAGAAAGATGGAATGTGTTCACTTGGGAATGAGACAGCCACGAGACACAAATGCATTTTGTTTAAAGATAGCAAATGATTCTGGTTTGTAGTAACCTAAACCACAAAGATGCATTTCAGTAAACACACATGGCCTGATTGGCTGATGTATAGTTAACTGCATTTCCTCATTATGTTGGTAGATCATGTAATTTGTGTTACGTTCTTCACAAGAAATTTTACATCCTTTTACATTTGCTTTAAAACAAATCCTCTAAGATAGAAATTGGATATATTATGGGCTGCTGTGTTGCCAGGGAAACAAAAGGATTAGCTAAATAGTCTCTGATGTCATCAATGCAGAACACAAAAACAGATGTCAGACTATACGAGTGATGAATGCCGTGAGGTACCTGGGTTTAGAGGTGTGTGTTTTTTGTGTCTGTGTATCGAGTGACATCAAAACTTGACTGGAGCTCAAACAAACTTTATGAAATTCTGACTGCAGGTCAAACAGGTCAAACTTTGACCTGATTTCATCAAAAGGCCTATGAGTAACACAATTGGTAAACGGACTCATACTTTTGACAACTGAGCACTCAAAACGTTCTACAAGCCTTATTGACACATTCATACAGGTGCTTTTTTGAGGCCTTTCTAACATTCATGCAATTCCAATGGATGCACCAGGTGCAAATTAGGGTTCAGTTTTATGCCCGAGGATACTTTGACATTTAGAGGGAATGGCGTCTCACTAAAGTAGAAGATGCTCATTTAGCCTGGAAAAAGAGTTTGTTGCTCTATAAAAGAGCCCTCCATAAAGCTAGGACATCTTACTATTCATCATTAATTGAAGAAAATAAGAACAACCCCAGGTTTCTTTTCAGCACTGTAGCCAGGCTGACAAAGAGTCAGAGCTCTGTAGAGTCGAGTATTCCTTTTACTTTAACTAGTAATGACTTCATGGATTTCTTCACAAATAAAATTTTAGACATTAGAAAAAAAATTATTCAAAACCATCTCCAAGATTTATCTTCATGTTCAGCTGCTTTCAGCACTGCTGGTATTTGCTTAGACTCTTTGGCTCCAGTTGATCTTTTGGAGTTAACTTCAATAGTTACTTCCTCCAAACCATCAACATGTTTATTAGATCCCATTCCTACTAGACTGTTCAAAGAAGTCTTTCCAATTATTGATGCTTCAATCTTAAATATGATCAATCTGTCTTTATTAGCTGTCTTAGCTAATTATAGGCCAATCTCCAACCTTCCTTTTCTCTCCAAAATCCTTGAAAGAGTAGTTGTAAAACAGCTAACTGATCATCTGCAGAGGAACGGTTTATTTGAAGAGTTTCAGTCAGGTTTCAGAATTCATCACAGTACAGAAACAGCATTAGTGAAGGTTACAAATGATCTTCTTACAGCCTCTGACAGTGGACTCATCTCTGTGCTTGTCCAGTTGGACCTCAGTGCAGCTTTGATACTGTTGATCATAACATTTTATTACAGAAATTAGAGCATGCCATAGGTATTAAAGGTACTGCACTGCAGTGGTTTGAATCATATTTATCTAATAGACTCCAATTTGTTCATGTAAATGGGGAGTCTTCTTCACACACTAAGGTTAATTATGGAGTTCCACAGGGTTCTGTGCTAGGACCAATTTTATTTACATTGTACACACTTCCCTTAGGCAGTATTATTAGAAAGCATTGCATCAATTTTCATTGTTATGCAGATGATACTCAGCTTTATCTATCCATGAAGCCAGATGACACATCAATTAGTTAAACTGCAGGAATGTCTTAAAGTTTGTTCCTCTTCTGTGGAACCAGCTCTCAGCTTGGATTCGGGAGACAGACACACACACTATTTTTAAGATTAGGTTTATAGATTAAGATTAAGCTTATAGTTAGGGCTGGATCAGGTGACCCTGAACCACCCCTTAGTTATGCTGCTATAGGCCTAGGATGCTGGGGGGGGTTCCTATAATCCACTGTTTCTTTTGATTCACCTTATTTACTTTGTTTATACCCCACTCTGCATTTAATCATTAGTTATTATTAATCTCTGGCTCTCTCCCACTGCGTGTCTTTTGTCCTGTCTCTCTCCCCTCAGCCCCAACCGGTCACAGCAGATGACTGCCCCTCCCTGAGCCTGGTTCTGCTGGAGGTTTCTTCCTGTTAAAAGGGAGTTTTTCCTTCCCACTGTCGCCAAATGCTTTGACTGTTGGGTTTTCTCTGTATTACTGTAGGGTCTTTACCCACAATACAAAGTGCCTTGAGGCGACTGTTGTGATTTGGCGCTATATAAATAAAATTGAATTGATTTGAATTGACATACAGACTGGAGCAGCCTGGGATTGAATCGCTGACCTTCTGACTAGTTGCCATGCAGCCGGTTGACCTCCTCCTCTGCCTCACTCTGGTTTGCCATTCTGTGGCGTGTTTCTCTGAGTTTGTTATTGCTGAGATGAGGGAAACGGTTTTTTTTGTTCCAGGAAGTTAACTTCAACTCTGAGTCATTTACCATGATAACTGATTCTGTGAAGTAAACCTGAGTCTTTCCCTCCTGCTGTACCGGAACCAGCTGACTGACACTCAGATTTTATTTTCTCACTTATACAGTTGAAGTTAAAGTCTACAGTGGAGCACATTATAGTGAACAAGCCTGCAGCTTTGCAAACATTAAAACCCAGTTAGACATCAGTTTCTTGTTATATATCGATCATTTATGATGGCGATCAGTCAACATTGTAGATTTGTTAACAGCTCTAAATAAAATCTGTTGTTTCCGTCTTTCCATCTGTGACTCCGCTGACAGTAGAGCAGCTGCCAGGTTGTCCGTTAGTTTGCTGAAAGATGAACTGCACATTAATCCCAGCAATCACCGTAACATGAGACAGAGTGCCAGGGTGAATCCTGGTATCATAGCTCCACTGATTAAGGCTCTCTTTTCTCATGTGTGTGCTTAACTCAGAGTGAACAAACTCAGATGATTGGACAAACTCATCAGCAGTTCTGGAACTGAAAACCGAGTTGGCCATCTCAGAGTTGATCATCTGAGCTTGTTGCTTTCTGGACCAGGGTCCTGATTATTTTTTCTCCACCACAGAAATTTTTGATATTGCACCAGCCATTTGAAGTTCTTGAAGGGTTTTTTTTCTATGGGAGAAAAATAAAATTAGACTTATGAAATTGTAAAAATAGATGAAGTATTTAGAAATATCCACCGTTTAGCATCTCTTCACTTACTTGCACTGCACTAATTCTGTTAGAACTACTACTACAAAAACACTGACTTAGCCAATACTAATTTAAAAAAATGTAAATTTCCCTGTCACAGTTTCTTCTAGCCACAAAGTAATAATCACATGCACCTAATCAATACTGACAACCACTAGAAATCCCAACGAGGCATGTGCAGCACTGCTTAAAAGTGTTTCTGTTTCAGCTTCTGAGTGCATGTGAGGCTGTGGCAAGGCAAGAGCTCAATGAGGAGGACAGCAGATATTTTAAAGACATCCTGATGAGCGACCAGGAGACGGCAAACCCGGAGAGTCAGCCAGCCTGAGTGGAGGTCCACCAGACTAAATCAAATGTTACACATTTGCCGGAGAAACTAGCTCAACAAGCCCTGCAGGATGGGCCACCGAGAGGCGGCCTCCCAGAGGAGTTAAGGTCCTTTATGAGAGAGCGTTAAATAATAAAGTACTAAATTACTGTTCTTATTGTTGCTGCTGCTTATAGTTCATACAGTTTGTTTTGGCTGCAACTGACAATTATTTTTCTTATCAGTGAAGTTGTTTTCATAATTTTCTTGATTAATTTAGTTGTTTGGTGCATAAATAAGGAAATAAAGATACTGAGTTTACTGTTTAGTTAAGATGCCAAAGTTACACATTTTCACTGTGGAGCAGGAAACAGTGGCATTGCTGGCATTTTCATCTCTGAAAACAAAATGAAAATCACTGAAATCTTTAAATATTCAGAATAGTTTCAGATTAATTTTCTGTTAATCATAACTGTATGAACTATAGAGCAGCAACTGTCATCTAACACATTTCAAACTAGTTATGGGCAAAAGAAAAACCTATTTCCTGCTGGAATTCTTGTTTCATTCTGAATTATTTAATGTGTTTTCATGTTCATACAGCCTGTTTTTGAGGTAGAACTATTTTTCATTCAGTATACACACACATATCCCAACTTACCTGCATGTAGGCAAGACTTGTAAAGACTCCTAACAAGCATACACATACCCCCATACAAACACAGATGCCTGTATTATCGGTTTAGTTAATGAACACCTGTTTCATTTTTAACCACTACTTTGTTTTGTTCTGTGTTATTTTGTATGCATGGTTTTGGAAGTAAGACATTTTTAAAAGGGATTTTAATCTTTGACGTTGTTGTTTTTGGAACTGTTTAGTAACTCCTGCTAGTACTGCGTCTGAAGACTTGGGCCCATGTTAAATCCGGGTGTTTCAGATGTTAGCCTATCCGGATTTTTCAGGATCCAATCTTGTCTTGTCCAAATCTTGGAAACGTATCCGTCAAAGATCCAGTGCGCATGCTTCGGCATATTGTCCATATCTGTGACAGATACAGCGGTATCACTACCTCAGATCATACCATATTTTAGGGCTTTTATTCCAGTGTCTACTACAAGCCTCATTGACACAAGCATACAAGTGCTTTTTTGAGGCCTAAGAGGCCTATCTAGCATTCACACAATTCCAGTGGATGCATCAGGGGCAACTTAGGGTTCAGTATTTGGCCCAAAGATACTTTGACATGCAGACAGGAGGAGCCAGGGATTGAATCACTGACCTTCTTATTAGCTGTTGTCATGTAACGGCTGTGTGGCACGCAGGAAGGCGGACGGCATGCAGGATACCCCTAACCCTAACACAGCAGGAGAGCTAATGATGACAACATGACAACAGGCAAAGAAATCACAGGACTTAAATACACAGGAGGGCTAATGAGGTAGGTGGAAACAGGTGGTAACACAGGTGACGCTAATAACACTGACGAGACAAGTGGACGCAAAACTAAACACAAAGCATGGGGAACACAGGACTGTCAAAATAAAACAGGCCTGACACAGGGAACTGGCACACAGACGCTGGGCAGAAACGCAGATCCAACACAGGGAAACACAAGGGACCAGAAATAAAGAGGAATACAAAAGAGAACACAAAACACTGGGCCACTGGACCAGGACCACGACAGCTGTCGTGAACCTGGCTGACCTCCTTCTTGGTTTGTCATTCTGTGGTGGGTGTTTCTAACCAATTCTTGTGTTTTTGAGGCTGGTCTTCCTCAACACTCATCAATCAGCTGGGCTGATTCCCGCAGCTGTTGGAAGTTTTGGGTGATCAGCAGGTTTATTTTTTATTTTTTTAATGTCTTTGCAAACGGAATCATGATCCGAATGCATTATTGTACCAAACATATTTGTGTTGGGGTTTTATTTTTTATCCAAAGAATAAAATGAAAAATGGACAAATGTTTAAAAGTAAACTCCAGTAAGGTAATTAATAAACAGTGGATTAACCAAACAAAAAACAATTAAATAATACATTAGACAGAGAGCAACAGATAGAAAGTGCAAGACTAACTTCTCAGTCTCAGTGCATCTCATCTTGGAGGTTCGACCACAGTACATACAATTAAAATATCACCAACGTAACCATGTTCTGTTATTAATCTGGACAAGATTGCTCTGTATGACTAATTAGAACATCAGGGGAGAAGATGTGTTTTATGGCTTTATCGCTGATGAGAGGAAGCTGGGTCATGAAAAACCAGTTTGGACAAGACCAAATGACGAAAGCCAACTCACAGCACCCAGACTCTGTTTACATGTAGATAGCGGCAGTATAAAATTGTTATGTTTAGCTTAGAGAAGGGCTCTTCTGGGGAGGGAGCCACAGGCCTTCTCAGCAGCTGCCTGTAGCTCAACAAGATTTGCCCACATGTACATGTGATTTCTTCTGATTCTTTAATAGATTAAGTGTTATCATTGTTTTAATTAAAGTGTTTCAGGTGTCTTCCTTCAGAAGCAACACGCACAAATAAACGCACACACATACACACACACACACACACACACAATCTTGCTTTGTTTTGTTTTAATGTATGTGTGTGTCTCTCTCATGAAACGTACTGAGTAATGAGGGTGAGAAGCTGCAACCAATTCATTTCATGTATGTGGTGGGAAGAATGATTATGATTATGACTGCGTGAAAGCTACAGAGCTGTTAAAATTGGAGGGACACAGACATGAGTACTGACCATCAGCAGGTTCTTTATAAGCTGGAGGGAGAAATGCACTTGATCCTGGATTGTTAACTAACCCAGTTAGTGAGACTGACTCTATTGTAATTGTGTGTTGGCTTTCCCCCTCTCCTACCAGTGCTCCCTGGTAATCTTCTGTCTTCCTCTCGCGCAGAGAAACGGGTCCTCCGAGTGGATTCCGGAAAGTGAGTGAGTGAGTGAGTGTGAGGAGTGACTTAGCTGAGGATCTGTCACTTCAGTGGAGAAAGCTGACTGGACCGCTGGGAGTATTCAGATTGGACCACTGTGAGTCACAGCTGCCACGACCTTTGTTCTAATTGTTATTGTGTTATCATACACTGTAAATAAACACAATGAACACTGATCATGACGAGTCTGCATCTCGAGTCCACCAGGTCCCTTCAACGACTGCAGCTGGTCCAAAATGCTGCAGCATGGTTACTAACCGTGGGACCACATATCTGCCATATTGGCATCCCTACACTGGTTGGCAGTCAGTTTTCAAATTGACTTCAAAGTTTTATTACTTTTTTTAAGGCATTGCATGGGTTATTGCATGGGTTAGCGCCTTCTTACCTCTCTGATCGTTTAAGTTCGCACATGAGGTCTGAGGTCTGTGGAACAAATGCACCTAAATGTCCCGAGGTCCAGATCAAAGGTCAGAGGAGATTGGTCCTTTGCAGTTGTTGCTCTGAAACTGTGGAACAAACTGCTGCTTCACATCTGGAGCGCTCCAGCAGCTGATACTTTTAAAAGCCGTTTGAAAACCCATTTTTATTCTCTGGCTTTTATTATTCTCAGACTGAGTCCTGGCTAGAATATTTTTGTTGTTTATACCCATGTTTTTATTATTTTATGTTTCCTGTCTTTACAGTCATTTTATCTCATATTTTATGTTATTTGATTATTTTAGATGTACAGCACTTTGGTCAGCTGCTGTTGTTTTTAAATGTGCTCCAAAAACAAACTTGACATGACATTAGCAGGCAACCTGCTCGACCTCCTGAGCCACAACCCAAACTTAAGGAAATAATTTACATTGAATAACAATCTAAAGCATTACCTTAATCCAGGGAACGTCAACTGGCGGCCCGCGGGCCACATCCAGCCCGCCATAGCTTTCCATCCAGCCACCAAAGAGTACTGCCACAGGTACAATATCCATATCTAAAGCCCCATATCTAAAATTCCGATATTGCTAAAATAAATGTGTTGCCATTCTTGCCATTGCGGTTGTACTGTGTGAATCTATGTTGCAATCTTTGTGTCAGAGTCTGATATTCGGGCCTTTTGCTTTCATTCACACCATGCAGAGGATGGACTGAAGATTTTGCTGGTTTTGCCTCAAAACAAAATATTATTTATTAAAAAGTAGGTAAACTACTTTATAACATTTTTGAAAAAAGGGACCTCTGCATTGCCTGTGAAATAAAATTACTAAATTTTACCATGAGATCCAGATTAAAAAAGAAGAGAGAGAGAGAGAGAGAGATAAAAGCTCTTTCAAAAGAAAAAAAGTCCAGGCAGATTTAGAGGGTTTTGCATTTGAACTCATTTAAAAAATAATCGAAACCTTCTGAAAAGTAGAGTCTGCAGAGATAAACTTGTTGCTCTCATGTAACATTTTATTGTTTCCCATTTTCATTATATCTATGATGAGCACAACAGCGCACATACTATTGCAGCTGTTATTCTCCATAATAACTATCAATATAACTAAGTAGAGCATGTAAGTGCAAGACTTGCACATCACATCATTAAAAATAGTATAAATTTGAAAGGAAAATTGATATTTCAAATGATAATATATAACATAGGATACAATATTCCTTTTATTTTACCTTACGAGAGCATCTGGCCCTCATACTGTTTGCAGAGAAAAATTCCGGCCTTCAGACAAATGACCCCTGCCTTAAACCATTAAGCATGTAATCTCAGTATTTTATGATTTTGCTGTGTCATTCTCATGCAGGTTGAAGTAAGGACAGGTAAGGAACCCTGTCCCTTGCCCCAGTGATAACAAAGTTGTGTGCCATTTAACAGTATAAAGTATAATTTAAGCAGTTGAAATTGTATAGACATGTCTCACTAAATGTGACATAGGCAGTTGTGTGATATTAACAAAATGCTGTAGAAATGGTCTTTGTGACAAATGCCTTGTCTTATGATTGCTGCCAATGCGGATTCAACAATGGAGAATTGTTAGGAATTAATGTGAATTGGTGATGATGTGATTGGTTGAGGAAAAAAGTGTTTTTGCTGGAACTCTTGGACGAAGTAGAATGACTCGTCTGGTGGGTATTTTATTTTGGTAAATTAGGAAAGCGCCAATCAAACAAACAAAGAAACAAACAACAACAAAAAAAAAATGCTGGCACACTGGAAAGAGAAAATGATGGAAGAGCAAAATTTTGTGTTGAAGAGGAACCCAGAGCCTACAAGCTAATATATAAACATAATGAGATGTTTCTGTCTGTACACACTAGTAGTCCATAAACATCACCAAAACATAACTTTTATTGGAAAAGCCACACAAGTGCTGGTACTATACAAAGAACATAAAAAGGAATGCTTATTAGTTTTGTTGAGCTAAAAATAAACGACAAAAAAATAAAACAGCCAATTAAAACACTGCAGGCAGGCCGCTTTTGCAGAGCAGAGCAAAAATTACAGTGTTTTCATGTCTACCCTCAA
The DNA here is from genome assembly GCA_024447675.2 of Pterophyllum scalare. NCBI lineage: Eukaryota > Metazoa > Chordata > Actinopteri > Cichliformes > Cichlidae > Pterophyllum > Pterophyllum scalare. The sequence continues at coordinate 7,488 of JAMQGT020009579.1, read as the reverse complement.
GAGACTCTCCTGATTATGTCCCTAAACTGTTATTAAAAAAAGCACCGTACAACCCTGTTACATTACAAGAAACAAAAGCATTGAGCGCCTGCTGCTGCTGCAGTGTGGAATATTAATGAAAACCATTGTTTTCAATGCTGCGTGAGTGCACACTTCCAAAATCCATGATTCCACAATCTTGGAGAGTGAGATCGTTACATGATTCCAAAATCATGGAGTCCCAAGAAAGGTTAAAAAGATTAGCAGGCAAGTCAAAATATAAAAGTACACATCATAAATATTATGTGTAATATTGCTGTTATTAAAAAACAAAAAAGTGAAAAATCTATAAAGCTATATATCCTAACATAACAACATGAAACAATGCTGTGAAGGTGTAAGCTGAACATTTACTTTGCTAATCATTTCCTGGGTTATACATAGATAAAGATTCCTGACTATGAATGTAACAGTAACCAGAATTTCTATTTTTTTTGGTTAACGTTCATAAGTAATATTATAATAAGAAATTTGCCCTTGTGCAGGTTTTTTTGTGGACCAATTGTGTGATCCTATTCTCCCAAATGTGCCCTTGTACCATATGATGTGCTAATGGCAGCTTAAATACTGTCTTTATGTCAAATATCAAACGAATGGGTCTCTGTGTACTTGCGCAAATGTTCTTGCTTTTGTTCTGTTTAGCAAGAGTTTGAGTAAATGCAGGGTGGAGTGGTTTCCTTTTAATGAGGTGATTTTTTTTCTTCACAGAGCAAAGAGTTTCAAACTGTTATTTTTTTCCTTCAGCTTCCCCCAGCTTGACCTGACAAATGGTTCCATGAAACATTACTCAGTTATGAAAACACAGAATTTGAAGTCCATGTGAGACAACATGTGGATTTCATGTAAGTATTTCAGTAAACAGGGCAGCACGGTGGTGCAGTTAGTGGGGTTAGGTTAAGTCATGAATCTGAATTGCACATAGGTGTGAAAATGTGTCTCTCTGTGTTAGCCCTGTGACAGACTGGTGACCTGTCCCGGGTGCATCTCGCCCTGTGACAGCTGGGATAGGCTCTGGCCATAATGCGATTGTTTCCTTACAACATAGGCAACACAAGTAAACAAAGCAACTTCGCTCATCCTGAATTAATTATGTTACTGAAAGGGGTAGAGGTGAGGGGAAAGGTGAGGCCTTTTCACTAAACAAATAATGTCCATGTAGATGTAGCACACACTCGGAGAAAGCTACCCTCCAATACACACAATCACGCACAGAAACATCGTCCCCATCCTACACTGGATTCCAGAATTACAGAAATAAATTGGTGGAGAAGTTGTTCTTTATTTGTGGGTCTGCAGATCTTATTCACACAACACACACATCTTCAGCTGTGTGTGCAAACAGCACTTCTTGCTGTCAGTTTCTCAGGGTCAGAGCAGCTGTGTACAGTGACCTCCAACCTCTCTGTGTAAATCATAACAGCTCTCAGCCACTGCACTGTGAGAACCTGCATGCACACACATTTATAGCTGACCCTATTCATTATGTGTGACCCACAAGCTGTACATTTACACACAGTAGCACACAGTCACACATATATTGTACAGTCCAACTCAGAAATCTAAGTTTGGCGAACTTTCTCCTTCGTCTTCCTTTTTTCTTTTACATTTCTTTATTTCATACAACAATCATGCTACTGTAAACTTCATATCGTATTTTTGCATCTGACAGAGGAGACATCATTGTAAAACTTGCAAAGATTATAAACTGAACTAATGTTTCCTTGCATTGCTCTAACACTATTCTTTACAACATCAGGGAGCCTACCATCAGCCAGTGTTTATGTAGATAAGTGGGCATCCTTAACATGCTAATACAGTAAAAGTCGCCTAAGTTAAAGTCGCATAAATTGGATTTTTGTTGTAGTCAGGTGGCTTCTGCAGGTCCTGACTGTTCCTAATGTTAATTCCAATAAAAATCATCTAAGTTGGATCATACAAATAAGATTTTCGCCTACCGCAGATGAAAAATCTGCTCCCATTGTAATACATTTAGAATTAAATATGATCGCATAAGTCATATGAGTTTAGCACTGAAGCCCTCCTCAGTTCCCATCACGCCCACTTCCAATATGTACGATCTACATGAACTCCGTGCATCGACTCGTTCGTGCACAACTAAACACACTAAACGTCTGGAGTTTGCTTGAGTGTCTATACAGTCACGTGACGTCTGGGCAAATCATTTAATTTCACTGGAGACAATCATGGCAAGCGCAGGAGTCAAGTGTAAGCTACAGACTCGCACTTACGGGCAAAAATATGAGAAAAAAATTATATAATTTGAGGAACCAAATCCAAGGATGAAGCAGAAAGCCACTGCAGCGAAATTCAATATTAAACCCCAAACTGTCTAATATTTTGAAGAATTTTGAAGAATCTGATTTTATTCGACTTACACATAAGACAGATTTTTTACAAGTCGGATGAAATTCATGGGCCCCCCCTGTGAGCAAGCACTTGGCAACAGTGAGAAGGAAAAACTCCCTTTTAACAGGAAGAAACCTCTTGCAAACCAAGCTCAGGGAGGGGCAGCCATCTGCTGTGACTGGTTGGGGTTGAGGAAGGGAGTGCAAAAGACACTGTGTGGAAAAGACACAGAGAGATGCTTTTGGCATAGTTATGGGTCTTCATGGTTCCTGTTGAGATCCCTAACTACAGTGATAGGTTCCTGGCTCAGATGAAGAGGTCCTAGGGCAAACAGCTGGATGACAATGATCCATATCTATGCCGTCCCAAGTCCCACGTTACCTTAAATATGCACACAAAGAAGAGAAGATGCAGGAAGGCTAAAGCACGCATCAACTTTATCCCTCTGTAGTTACAACAGGTGTGCACATCTTCCTTGTTCTTGAAAATCGGTACCAGCAGAATTCCTCTCCATTCCTCAGACATCCTGTAGCTCGCCGACATTGTGTTAAACAGTCTGGTTAAAAAGTCTATTGCCCACTCTCCTAGATATTTCCACACCTCTGCAGGTGTTATGGTACCTGGGTGTAGGACTCAGAGTTTTGCATCTTTTTTCAGCATTTCCTGATTGTTTTCTTATATTTATATTCTCAGGCCTTGTTAGTTTTACCAGGGTTCTCTTGTTCCACGTATTATGTTTCCCCTGTGTTTCCTGTGCCTTCTTGTCAAGTGCTCGTCTGTTAGTGATTCCATGTTTAGTTACTTCCTGTTTTATTTTGGAAGTTCATCTCCCTGTGCGCTGTGTTCAGTTTTGCTTCCCTTGTCTTGTTTCCCTGATGAGTTTCAGCATTCCCAGGTATTTTCTCTCTGCCCCAATTATAGTTGCTGCATTTCCCTTTGTCTTGACCAATCTGCATGTTCAGTTTGGCAAAGATTTTACTCCGCTGCCCTTCCTGATGTAACCCTCTCATTTATCTGAGCTTGGGACTGGCACCAGGAGCACACTGGTTTGTGCCCCTCCAGTGGCTGGTTTGATCAGATTCCAAGATTACTAACCCATGATTGTAATTCTACAATAACAGAACTCAAAGAATAATCAGAGAAGCAAGCAATAATAAAACAGCCTAACAATAGTAATCAAAACTAGAAGGCTAGAACAATAGTGAAAAGCAAACTAAAAGGGAAAAAACAAAATTAAAAAAACCCCAGCAATAAATAGAAAACTCCCAAAATAACCCAATAAAATCTATCAAACGTAACACAGGGTCATGGTGGAGCAGGAGCCTATCCCAGCTGTGAGTGGGGAAGAGGCGGGCTACACCCTGGATAGGTCACCAGCCTTTCACAGTGATAACACAGACAACTAAAGCCAATTTAAGTGTAAACCTAACCTGAATGTCTTTGGACAGTGGGAAGAAGCTGGAGTATCCATCAGAGAAACACTGAAAGCAGGCAAATGTGAGGTGAAAACTTCATTAGCATGGTCATTAAATATGGATAAAGTCATTCCACAGATCAAAATAGAGTGACGAGCTGAGGCTACAAACTATATTGGAGATAGACGAGTGTGAGTGTGTGAGTGTGTGAGTGTGTGTGTGTGTGTGGGGGGGGGGGTTGCAGCAAATCTCTTTGAGAACTTGCATGGTTAGATTTACATTATATCCTCTTCTGCCTAGATTCAAAGTCCCAGAAAAGATTTGTGCAAGTCAATATTTGTGCGGATGCCACAGCAGCTGCAAGCTGGGTTTATAATATTTGCTTTCATTTTCCTTTTTCTTGATTATGTTTTCCCTTTTAGATGTGATTGCAGCTTTTTGCATCTCCCGCTGCAACCTCAGATCTGTGAGCTTGTGCACCACAGGGCATATAATGGCATTACTATATGCTGTGTGAGACACATACGCACAAACACATACACATAACCTACATGAGAACACGCACACACATATGCAAGGCTGCCTACAAGCTCACAAAGAGGTGACTTTAGTCTGACTGTTCTGGCTGGCTCTGGAAGGACATACGGTCACAATGATACACATATGTATACACACACTGTCTCTTAGTGTGTCTTGGCAAGCAGGACAGTGTCAACCGGAATGACACTGACAAAAAAAAACGTCCTTAAAGACCTGTCCTTTCTCTAATTTTTAAATTTATTAAATTTAATACATAAATGTTAGGAAACCAGGCAGGAAGACTGAAAGTCAAGTTGGCATGATTTATTTATTTGGTACAAAGTAACATCTAATATATTTAATGTAATCTCAGGTTTTTGAGTCTGATATTATTTCATTAAATAAGTCATTAAATTCATTACATTTATGGATCACAGCATGGAAAGTGTAGATATATGAACAGAATGTGATAAATCACTGTTATGTCAGCAGGGAACAGAATTTACTGAAATTTAACTAAGAAGAAACAAAGAACAGCTCACAAACCATCTATACTGAGCTGGCATCGCCTTCTTTAAAACATAAAGTGCCACAAATGGAAAAAGATGACTGCAACTGTCCCAGAGACAGCTGAATAAAGGTGTTTCTTTTCTGTGTTTTGTCATAAATTCATATGTTAAAATATTCTTTGACTACAATTTAATAAGATGTTAAAAAAGGTAGCATTGATTTTAAAAAAAAATGTCTAAAATGCATGATTTAACCAAACTTTATTTTACACCGTGTTTTAAACCTTCATGTAAAGTTGATGCAGAATGTAATGGTCACATGACCAGAGTTTAGGCGAGGGCACTACCGTGACATTGTGGGTTAAAGCTAGCACACGGTAATGATTTTTGTGTGTTACATGTAGCCTTTACGTGGACAACATGAGACCATTTCTTCAAGGTTCAAGACCAAACTTCAAGGGCATCAGTGTGATGCATGGCCATTGTTTTGTTGGACCCGTGTAGTTACAGTGAAAACGTGCTGACAGCACGGCTGAAAATTCAGTTAGGGGCGGTGTAACGTCCTGGAATACGGAAAAGAGGAAAATGCTTGCTAGTGCAGTGTGACTAGAGAACACAGTGGAGAAGAAGCTCACAGACGCAAAGACAGAAAAGAGAGAAAACACCTCTATTGCCCCTTGATCTTTGGGCAGTGATGACTGCAACAGCACCAATGGAGGAAGATGCTGACCAGCTCTGTCTGCAGGCTTCAGAATTCCATAACTGTGTAATCCCTACATGCAAGAGTACAGCTCAGGAATCAGCACCAGGTTTGACTGTACTCCTTCCAAAACTAGAATTGAAAAAAGGGGTTATTAAAAGTGTAGTTTATTTATGAGAAAGGTATCTGAGTTGCAAAAGTAACAGACCTGTCATTATAACCCAGTTATAGTGTTCCTGCTTTATGATTAGTATTGTTTAAGGTGCTCTAACAGTGATTTGATGTGAGAGTCCAACTTCACAATCAAAGAAGTGCACTGAGGGGTGTATTTTGATTACAAAAGGCATTGACATTACACTGACATTTATAGAACGGCAAAAGTTATTTGAAAATTTAACAATAACTTAGTGATGCGGTGTGTAACCCAGGTAACAGGGTACATTAGTTAAAAACCTGATAACCATTTATTTTTATTTTTATTATCATTTCATCTGAGTTAAAAACTGATTTAAAAAGATTAAAAGCAAACATGCATACAATCCATGGATTATTGGTTGATTAAAAATATGTGTATTGGTATGCTTTGATATTGTAAAGGGGGTAAGCTTTTATTCTGAAAGTGTCACTGCGTGGCCCATGTGACTGGCAGCAGCCAAACGGATCTTTTCCGTTCTAATCGGAGCAGAAGCAGACACGCCAAAGTAGAGCTGCCGTCAGTGGGAAAAAAAGTTAGTCATTGTGGAAACTTTTACTTTTGAGAAGTTATTTTTCTTTTTCTTTAACTATCCTGCCCTTTTTGGATGTTTACGCATTGCTGAATGGGACTTGGTGAGTTTATGAAAATGTATTTTATTTCTTTAAAGGATTTGGTTAGGTTTAATATATTATTTGGAATGTTATATAAGCTAAGATGTAATATTTATGTTGGGTTATGTTTAAAACTGATATTTTGATGCGTATGTGTGAAATTGAAGTACAAGTGCAGTGTTCGGACTTATTCTCCGCTCCACCATTTTGGCGGTGTGTGGCTTAATCAGCATCAATTAAGCAAAACACTGACTCTTGGCTAAGGGTTAAACCAGCCGATGTTTTATTTAGCTTATTTGGTGATATTTTATGTTGTTATATTAGGCTTTTTGAGTTGGACGGAGAAAGAGTACCGGAAAGTTTAAGCGAGTGCGGATGTGGACTGTACGCGCTGTGAAATGAGATTGCGAGCCGACGGACCTGTTGAACGTGGATCTGCTGATCGGAGTTGATGTCTCAAACCGCAGTCTGCTGAACGTTACTGTGTTCATCCAGCCTGGTAGGATCTGTCTTTTGCAGCCTAAAGCGGTGGATTAAAGGCTAGCAACAGAGTAATGATTCAGGACATGCGAAGGGACAACCACGAGGAGAGAAAAGAGACTCTCTTTACATTAAGAACTGTTCAGTCTTTTGCTGAATTATTTTGAGTTGTACATTTTCGTTCAATATTTTATTTTAATATTGAATATCCTGTGTGGTATTTTGGAGTATGATTGCCACTGTAAACCCTTGTGTGGGTTAAACAAACTATTGCGGTTACTAACTCTAGCATAGAGTCATTAGAAGTAGCTACAATTGAAATGATCTAAATAGGCCTTGAAATTAGAGAATTAAAATAGTTACCAGTTAGGCGCTAACTGGAAGACAGGAAAAAAGAAACCCAAAGCAACAGAACTTAAAACTGCTTAACTTTGGGTAAAAGAGATTTCTTGTGGTCAAGAAAACTAAAAGGGGATTATACACCAGGAAGGTGTTTATTATTGTGTTTCTGTTGTAATTGTCTATTATTGCTTTTTGTTTCTATGTAAATAAATCCTTGCCGGCAAATCTTAATTCATTATCTTGGTCTGTGGTCCTTAACCATAGCACGACTAACACTACTCTCCGCAGCCGAACCTATCATCTGGTCCAG
>JAMQGT020009577.1:0-29824 GCA_024447675.2 Pterophyllum scalare | reverse complement strand
ATTTTCTTTCATTTATTTGATTAACTCTGGTATTTGTAACTTTCGCATTGTCAAATCTGGCAGTTTGGACACCCCTGTGCTAAGAGAATCTTTTTAATGATGATTACCAGTACAAAGGGGTTTTAAGTAGTAGAGGTTTTTAAATTGAAATTGATTCAGCAGTTCTGAATGTTTCTGTTGTCTTCTAAATAGAGTGAAATCAGAGCTATTTCAGTAAACCAGTGGGGCTCCCAGCTCGGCTTGAGTGTTCTCAGCAAGCTCAGTCAGCTCTACTGTTCTCTGGTATGGGAGAGCACCGTCCTGCTATCCCTTTGCACCCCTAACAGGTAAATATCTTATTCTTGACTCCTTTATTTTAACTTTCCAGTTATCCCTCTTAACTTCTTATTGCCTGTGTCAAACAGTTTGCCTCCAGGATGTGAGTTTGGCCAGGCTGACATGCAAAAACTTGTGCCCAAAGAGGAGAAGCCATCTGGCAGCGCTGCAACATCTTTGGTGTCTGGCTCCAGGAGACCTGGTAATGTGACCATTTAACTTTTTTCATTTAAAAACCAACGTGTCCTTGCAGCAATCTCCAACAAATACATTCTTGACGACATTCATCTAACAGAGTCAGAGGCCGTGTCTGTGGACTCATCTGCTGGTGGTCTGTTGGAAGGCATGGGCCTAGATGGAGATACCTTGGCGCCCATGGAGACAGATGAACCCTCTGCAACAGACCCAAAGGCCAAGTCCAAACTTACTCCAGCTATGGCCACTCGCATCAAACAAATTAAGCCCCTACTCTCCGGTAAGATAATTTCCAAGACACATGAGATGTTTCTGTATCTGTTAATAATTTTCTATATTTGTTAATATTTTAAGAGATACTTTTTTTGGAATCCAAAGGTTGTCTTAACAACCCTGTTGTCTCTTTGCAGCTTCATCTCGGTTAGGTAGGGCTTTGGCTGAGCTATTTGGCTTGCTAGTAAAGCTGTGTGTGGGCTCCCCAGTGCGCCAACGTCGCTCTCACCATGCCACAAGCACAGGCACTACCCCAACACCTGCTGCCAGGGCCACTGCTTCTGCCCTTACCAAGCTGCTCACCAAGGGTCTAAGTTGGCAGCCCCCACCCTACACACCCACCCCTCGCTTTAGGTAAGAGGAATTTACCACTGCCACAAGTTACGTGCTTATCAGAAGAAATGATATTGAATGATTTTTTTTTTGTTTTTCCTGGCAGGCTGACTTTTTTCATCTGCTCAGTGGGCTTCACATCTCCTATGCTGTTTGATGAAAGGAAGTACCCCTACCACCTCATGCTGCAAAAGTTCTTTTGCTCGGGAGGGCATGATGCCTTATTTGAGTGAGTCATACTGTATGGTGTAACATAGTGAGATCAAGAAGGTTTATCTTTAGTTCCTTGATAGAAGGGGGCTGAAAAATATAGCCAAAATTATAAATGGTATATTGTTCATGGTTAACTGATGAGAAACTTATTTTAGGGTGCAGTGAAATTCTTTGAGCCCTTCATTTTAAAGAACATGGGTAACTGTCATCTGATGTAGGATGACTGTTGGGAAGTGAGTGACTCTAGTGTATAAATAGACCAACATTTAGCTGCAGCCACTGTGAAATGCATGCTATCTGGATGTAATAGACTGTTACTCATGGATTCCTTCAGTGTACAGAACAGATCTACAACAGATTTAGCAGCCACCAGATCTTTATTCATATTCTTAGGCATATACTTCATGAGCTCAAACGGTGTGACTTTGGTAGCGCTTGCCCAGCAGGCAAGGCACACGCAACTCCAACATTGAACTCAGAAAATTGTCTCACCTTATATAGTGTGCTGGGAACAGGGAGAACAGATGTAAGCATTTTGAAAATTCTCATACTATTTTTGAAATAGTGTATGGTTTTTGTTTCTTTTATGGAATAGGTTTTCTTGATCTTATGTTATTCATCCATTTTCTGAAACTTACCCATTTCCAGATCATCCAAGTTATGTTGCATGTTTGCTACTATTTGTTGACACTCAACACTGACCTGCTAATTATTCCAATAAATGTTTACTTGAATTTAGACCATGTAAATGATAAAAAAATTAATCATAGTTTTATGATCCATCTCCACATCCATTTTTTTCTTAACCGCTTGTCCAATTTAGAGTAACAGGAGGCTGGATCCTTTCCCAGCAGTTATAATGCAATAGGCAGGATACACCGTGGACAGACCACCAGTCTATTGCAGGGCTAATGGAGAAATAGACACCCATTCACACTTAAATTCACAGCTGTGGCCAATTTTGTATTGCCAGTTAACCAAAAGTCTATGTTTTTGGATTGTGGAAGGAAGCTGGAGTACCTGGAGAGAACCTACACAGGTACAGGGAGAGCGTGCAAGTTTCACATAGAATTCCCCCAGACAACCAGTGGATTTGAACCCAGAGCCTTCTTGCTAACCACTGCACCACTGGGCTACCCAAGTTTCATTATGAATAATTTTGAGTTTTTTTAAAAAAATAATTACTGAAATTTTGTTGCCCAGCCCAAAATAATAATTTAATTTTGACATTTACTTAGTTTGATTGGTTAATTTGCTTTTTGCAGGACATTTAACTGGGCCCTGTCAATGGGAGGGAAGGTACCTGTGTCCGAGGGTCTGGAGCATCCTGATCTACCAGATGGAACCGGGGAGTTCCTGGATGCCTGGTTAATGCTGGTGGAGAAGATGGTAAATCCAAGCACTGTGCTGGACTCACCCCATTCCCTGCCAGCTAAAATGCCTGGGGTCACACCCACCATGCCACAGTTCAGTGCCCTACGGTTCCTCATTGTCACCCAGAAGGTTGGTATTCACTAAAATTGCTCATTTTCAGCTATTTTTTAATTGTTCTGCTGTGTTTATCAGTGCAGTTGCCATGATTAGCAGAATCAAGAAGGCAATGCTTTTTTGTTTTGTTTTTAGCAATTAAACACAACAGAAGGCTTTATGTAGTGGTGGAAGTGGGTATGTTAGCTTAGCACTTACTAACACTGCCAAACCATTTGAAATATTGCAGGGTGTAAAAGTGTGGAAGAGCAGCTACAGTGAGCTGTTGGGTGAAGAGCTGCAGGTGACAGCCTTGTAAATTCAGAATCCTGTTGCTAACAGAATATGTGGAGGGAAACAGGGATAATTGCCTGATTTCTTAGTTAAAATGTTTGTTCTGCTGCCTTCAGAATTGGAGATTAAAGAATTTAAAAAATAAAAAAATTTGCCATTGTCAGAAATGATGAAATAAACAGGACTGAAATGTTCGTGCTAACCATTTAATATTTTATCTACTGAATTTACTTTACCCTCTGGGGTCTGGGGTATAATTGGCCATTTTTGACTACTTTTGTTTTTACCTTTTATAGTTCACCTTAAAAACTGTTTACCTTGCCTTGTTTGGTATCTTTTTTTTTCTTTTTTTTTTTTTTTTAGCACAACCAAGTAACCAAACAAGTACATTTTAAAAACTTCTGTACATATGTAGCAAACAACTATTTACATTAAAATGCAGTCAGTGCCTCAGGTGTTGGTGGTGGTGTTTTTTTGTTTGGTTTGTTTTGCTTTTTGGTTGTTTTGGCTATTTTAGGTGTCAGAATAAGATGCCACACATTATTTTTTCCACTCCGAAAACAGTTCCTGTCCACCACAGACAGAGGGGCACATCACAGGCAAAACTTGCCATCAATATTGTCTGTCTTTCACCACCTTTTCACCTCTTCCTCACCAACCAAATGCCACATGTTGCTGTATGATTTTTTTTTGATATAGTGCATTTTTCCGCTAATAGGAAAGGGGATGCCGTGAATTCTTTTTTTCTTGTTTTGTTTTCTTTATAAGCCCTTCCTGCTAGCGAAAATTCAATTTTTGCTGTTTCTTCCTGCATGAAACACGCATCAAACTTGAGGACAATACACAGGAAAAAGCACAGCGTTAATTATTGATCATAACTCTGGTTTTACTTGGCCTATCAACACAATTTAAAAACTGGCACGTAGTTTAAAGTCTGCACTTTTGACACATGTTGAAATGGAGACTCAGCACGGCAGTGTCCCAATGCTATGTTATCTTAAATAGGCGATGTCATTTGGACACTCCAGTGCATTCGTCAACCCCAGAGGGTTAAACGGCAATTAATCATTAAGTTTGCTTTTATCGTTGATTGTTTGTCTTTTAAAAGATGAAAGAGATTAATGTTCTTGTCTTTTCAAAAATGGTTTGTTCAGTCATAGTTCTATATGTTTATACTGTGTTGAGAAACATGGAAAGGTTTGTAACAAACTTCCATGAGCTTCATGATTCCCAGAAATGCTTTACGATGTATTTATTCATGCAAAGTCTTAAAATATGGTCGAATTTTCTTATCTAGGGATTATGTTGGTGTTTTATTATTGTAACACAGTCTTTCCTTCATAAAGGCTGCGTTCAACTGCATCCGTAACCTGTGGAATAGGAAGCCACTGAAGGTGTATGGGGGCAGGATGGCTGAATCCATGCTGGCCATTCTTTGCCACATACTAAGAGGAGAGCCTGTTATCCAGGAGCGCCTGGCAAAGGAGAGGGAGGGAACAGTGCGCCCAGATGATGAGGGAACCTCTGCCAGTTCATTGGTACCTGGCGTGGCTCCAGGAGCAGCTTCATCAAGTGGTGAGACACCTGCAGTGAGTGGATCAACTTCTGGAGGGCCAGCAGGAGGATCAGCTGATGATACTACTAATTCTACCCCTCGACGTGAGCCCCAGGTTAACCAGGCTCAGCTGACACAGGTATGTGGGGAAAGCTATCACAAATTGGTATGTCTCAGCTGATTTTTTTTGATGCAGTTTGTCACTACTAGAACAGAGAAGTAGAAGTGTTTTTTGTACACACTTGAATGATACTGTTAATCATAGGTTTAACTGCCTTGGGTTAAATTTTCCATTTGTTTTTGTTGGGAGGAAACTCATATCCCTTGGGGGTTGTCAGGAAGGGCGTCCGGTGTAAAAAGTCTGCCAACACAAACTATGCAAATCTACCCAATGTGGTGACCCCGTGTGAATAAGAGAACAGTCTAAAGTAGCGTTTTTTTTTTTTTAAAGTTTTTTTTTGTAAATTGTCTGATGTAACATGCTTATTTCTACAGCAATATTTTTTCAGCTTGCTATACCAGTGCTGCAAGTAGTTTTGACAGTACAGGTTAACTGCATAATTGCATATCTGGTTGGCCTGTGAGCAAGAGATGCTTTACCAATCTTCCTCTCCCTTGCTCTGCATGCACTGAATCCTGGGCCACCATTTGTTTAACAGGGAAGAGGCAACAGGATAGGGAGGCATACACAGACCCAACACCAGCCTCTTCAGCAGGTATGAAAGACTAGGGATGTAATGATTCTCCAAATCCTCAATTTGGTTCTCACCTCAGTTTCAGGGGTTGATTTTTGACATGGGGAGATGGGATGATGGCATGAGAGTTTTGCAAACTGTTTCACTATTTATTTCTAGGTCCTAGAATCATTACACCCCCACCAGAGAGAGGGGGAGAAAGTGAGAAACAAATTGGAGATTGGGGGGGAATAGCCAGTATGGAGGGGGAAAAATGACTTGGCCAGATTACTGGATTATTTGGGCCTCTGCAGGCAGAATATTATAATAGTGTTGTGATAAGGCTTGATTGGAGGTTTGAGAGAGATTAGAGAGGCAAAGCATAGATGCCTCTGTCAAAAAGAATGGCTTACAAGTAAGTGAGAAACTTTTACTTCAACATGCTAGCAATTGTGTGTTGCTATCGCTCACTTCGTGACATTTTTATGTAATGTTTCTTTTCCTGACCTTCATCTTCTTGTACTCTTGTGTTCCAGCTGATGGATATGGGTTTCTCAAGAGAACATGCTATGGAGGCCCTACTGAACACCAGCACCATGGAGCAGGCCACGGAGTACCTACTTACACACCCTCCTCCACTTCTTGGTGGAGCAGTAAGAGTAAGCTTCATACACAGAAATGCACAATAGTTCAGTCCTTTACAGTCTTCATGAGAGAGACTTGGGCAGCTGATGTTGGTTTTGTCCATCTAGGATCTGACTATGTCTGAGGAAGACCAGATGATGAGGGCAATTGCCATGTCACTCGGGCAAGAGGTCAGCATGGAGCAGCGCTCTGACTCTCCTGAGGTGTCTTTTTCACCTTCTAAGTTACCTGGAAAAAACATTTTATTAGCCTAAAACATTTTTTGCAAAGAGAAACCTAATTGCCTAAATAATTGTTGAGGTAATTTGTCCGTCCCGTTCAGGAAGCAGCACGTCGGCGTGAGGAGGAGGACAGGAGAGCCAGGGAACGGGCAGAAGAGGAGGAGGCACGCTGCTTGGAGCGCTTCATGGAGGCTGAGCCACTGGACCCCCAGGAGCTACACGCCTTCACTGACACCATGCTGCCTGGCTGCTTCCATCTTTTGGATGAGCTGCCTGACACAGTTTATCGACTATGCGACTTGCTAATGACTGCCATAAAGAGAAGTGGTCCTGAATACAGGGATCTCATCCTTGGCCAAGTTGTCCAACAGGTCAGTGGATGTTAATATTGTAGACTGTTGTACAAGTATATTTAAAGTTACAATTTAGGTATATAGGGAAGGTAGGCAAATCTAACTTTAGAAAGTTCTTAAAACACATCACAAACACAAGCTTAAATATTAATTCATAGTTGGCCTATTCTGATTTGGTCAGGTGAATTTAATTTGTGTTGAATGATTGTTGGGTAGATCAGGTAGAATGCTTTCCACAAGTACATCTTGAATGCAGATAATGCAGTAATACAGTTTCTAAGCAGTTCTGCACATTTGAGTTTTATCACTTAGTACAAGTGACTGTACAAACAGCTTTTCAAAAAAAAAAAAAAAAAAAATCCATAAGCATCACAGCCGCTCTCACAATGGACATTTGTACACTTGTATCGACCTGATTGCATGCATGTTGTGTGTAGGTGTGGGAGGCAGCAGACGTGCTGATCAAAGCAGCTGAGCCGCTGACTACTAGTGACACAAAGACAGTGTCTGAGTGGACCAGGCAGATGGCCACACTGCCCCAGGCCTCCAAGCTGGCAACTCGAATTCTGCTGCTCACCTTGCTCTTTGAGGTAACAGAATTAAAGGTTCTCATCATAACATGTTTAGTGATTTGTAAAATGTTGTCCCTCTTAAGGTTTCTACATTTTTTTTGTTATTTCAGTCTTCTTAATCAATTCTGTACTACAAAATGACAAATCAAAAAATTTTGAAAATTTTTATTTGTATTCTTTCTTATTACGCCTTATGGTTTGTAAAAGGTTTCTTAAACTGGATTGAAGAAGACCCATGCCAAAATGAATTCATTTGACAGAATTGGGAAAGGCACACACCTGGTTATGTAAAAACCTCAGTTTATTGGTTTATGTCAGAGTGAACAGCAATCCATGAGGTTGAGACCTGCAAGATGAGATTAAGTCAAGGCACACATCTGGGGAAGGATGGAAATAAATTTCTGCAGCATTTAATTATCCAATGCACAGTAGCCTCAATCAGTCTCAAATTAAGGAAGCAACCACCAACAGTCTTTCTGCTTCTGTGAAAAAACAAGCAAAACCCCAATGGCCACTATGACATAGATCCAGAGTTCCTTTGTGGATGAGAGAACCTTACTTGAGGGCAATCATTGGTTGAGGCTCCACTTATGAGCACATGATAATGTCTTTTGTGTTTAATAGATCAGGGGAGTTCTGAGACTAGGCACGGTTGCCTTGTAGTGTGCTTCACTTTGTCTGTGCATCTCGACTCTTCTTACGCTTGGTGTTAATTTTGTCTGTCCTTCATGTGCAAAGCCATTTTTGAAAAGCTCAAACATAGACAATTTTATGCATTTTGTCATTAAATTGGGGCAATTTTTGGAAGCAATGACACATTATCCTCTCGGATGCCTTTGTAGAGCTATGAATAAACAGTTTATCACAGAGGAACCACTGCAGTTTTAATGCAGTTAACAATCGAACAACATACATGCTGTGCCTCAGTTCACCGAAGTGAACCCGGGTGCAGGGTATGTACTTATTAGTGCACCCTGAGAAAAGTCAGCGCAGTAATGTTGAAAGGCTTTTACTAGTAAAATGAACTGTCAAGGCTGGCTTTTGAATTGCTACTGATTACCTATGCATCTCATGCAATCATTTGTTTTGCTCCTCCTGTAGGAACTAAAGCTGCTGGGTGCCAGAGTGATTGAGAACAGTGGAATTCTTGATTTGCTCATAAAGCTGCTTGAGGTTGTTCAGCCTTGCCTGCAAGCAGCTAAAGAGCACAAAGACATCCAGACACCAAAGTGAGTTTTGCACAGCCCTACAAGAATCTTTTCACTTTCAAATATGACACCAGTTTTTCATCAGCAGCAACCCGATATGTTTTTGTGACGAATTTATGATTAAAAAGCTTTACTTTTTTCTGCAGATGGATCACACCAGTGCTGTTGATCATTGATTTTTATGAAAAGATGGCAGTCTCTTCAAAGCGCCGGGAACAAATGAACAAGGTAAAAAAAAAAAAAAAGATACAAAACCTAACAAGATGCATTCTGAGAGTGCAAACCTCAACACAGCGCACTCTCTGGGCAGTATTTAATTTTAAGGGAATAGTACTGTATTTTCTATCTATTCATTTAGTTTTCTTTGTTCTTTTTAAATGTACTTTTAAGAAGTTTGTAGTATGGTAAAAAATCAGATAAGGGTAGCATGATGGATGTTGGGTTGCGCAAACAAGGTAGGAGTAGGTAATGGAAAATAGTCGATATGTAAATAATTGGACATGAATAACTTGAGCTTATAATGTTATACTACAGTATATTTATAACTAGCAATAAGTGGGAAAAGAGCTGTAATTTGCTTGTATATATATTCATTACTTTTGGATTTCTTTATTCCACTGTTTAGAATTAGTTATTATACAGGAAGGCATATTTTACACTTAGTGGGTATACAAGAGCTCGATAAAATGCATGTAATCCTGTACAAGGCTTCATTCATGAATAGTCTGAAGTTTTATTTGCATTAAAATTTCTTGCATAATCTTTGCACATTATATTGTAGGGTATTGGTGTTATACTGCTGCACCTCACTTATACATTAAAAATCTGTTTGCCTTCTAGTATTTGCAGCCAAATGGGAATAACTGGCGATGGTTTGATGACCGTTCAGGCCGTTGGTGCAGCTACAGCGCATCCAACAACAGTACCATTGATTCAGCTTGGAGGGCTGGAGAAAGCAGTGTCCGCTTCACAGCTGGACGGCGGCGATACACTGTGCAGTTTAACACCATGGTGCAGGTATACATATTCCTTTTACAGAGAGGCTTTTAAGTTTAATTGTTTTAATAGAGTTGGCTGGTTCCCTTTTCTTTGACTAAAACAACTTTTATTGGGCAGGTAAATGAAGAAACTGGTAATAGGAGGCCGGTTATGTTAACTCTTCAGAGAGTGCCTCGAATCCCCAAGCCTTCCAAGAGTGGTAGTGTTACTGACTCTGAGAGAGAGGAGGGTGACCGAGGCAAAGTGGAGGAAAGCCAGACTGATCTGGATTCAGGGACAGGAGTGGAGATGAGTACTCCTAAGGATGATTCCAGCCAGTTGAAGGAGACAACCTCTGGTCCCTCATCTTCCCTGGAGTCTGACTACTCTCAGGGATCTGATATTGTTGTACAAGGCCTGACTGAGGACATGACCACTGTTCTTATTCGGGCCTGTGTCAGTATGATTAGTGTTCCTGTGGACCCAGACACCCTTCATGCTACACTGCGTCTCTGTTTGCGCCTTACACGCAATCACCACTATGCAATGATGTTTGCCTGAGCTGAAGAGCACACGGATGATTTTGGGGTTGACGCAGAGCTCTGGCTTCAATGGCTTCACACCACTGGTTACTCTGTTGTTTAGACACATCATAGAAGATCCGGCCACACTGCGACACACAATGGAGAAGGTTAATCTATTTTCATGCTCAAACTTTAATTAAAACTCACCATAACCACAATTAAAACCATAGCATTGTCTAAATGCTGTGGTCTGATGCCATAAGCCAATTTTTGTTGCCATAGGTCGTGAGATCAGCAGTGACCAGTGGAGCAGGTAGTACCACATCAGGAGTGGTCTCAGGCAGCCTTGGTTCCAGAGAAAATCAATTATGTCCTTCGTGTCCTGGGCCCTGCTGCCTGCCGTAACCCTGAATGTTTTACTGAAACTGCTAGCAACTGTATCCGCATTGCTCTTCCTGCACCTCGTGGAGCTGGAACAAGTAAGTGTGCAAACTTTTCCAATATGTGAAATTACTTTTTAGTACAAATTTACTTAAAATTAATAACTTCATAACTTAAATAACATTTGGTTAGATCTGGAACTACTAGTACTGTAAATCTAACTTAATTGGCATTCTGTCATGTGAGAGGTTGTATGCATTTTTTTCCCTCAGCTTCTGATGATGAGTTTGAGAACCTTCGAATTAAGGGGCCTAACGCTGTGCAGCTGGTGAAGACCACTCCTCTGAAACTTTCACCATTACCACCTATCCCTGACACTATCAAAGAGGTCATCTATGACATGCTTAATGCTTTGGCTGCTTACCATGCTCCTGAAGAACGTAAGTGATTTTAACAAGATGTTGGCTTGAGAAATGTATGCATAATTTGCAGAGGGAGAGTCTTTTGAATGTTTTAAGTATTTATACATTTGTGTGTTTCACAGCTGAGCGCCCAGAAGAACGTGCAGCAGCTGTACCGGGTGGTCAAGACCTTTGCCAGATTTTGCAGGATGTTGGTGATGATGTTTATCAGCAGTACCGGCTCACCCGTCAGGGAAGCGACTTTGACTCCCAGTCGGCATTCCATATCAATGTGAGTTTTCAGTGACATACAGTCCTATTGAGCATGTCATTGTGATGTTGCTAAGTTAATAATAGAACCACATGCCTTCTTTTCAGACTCAAGTATTTGCTGCTGATGGAGGTGTGGCAGAGTCTTCCCAGTCTGGCACCCCACAAGGAGAAGGTGAGACTAAAAGCTGTTTTAACCTGTAATTACAGAGTTTTCTTTTTTCAAGTGCAAAACAAATCACAAGGCTGAAAACTTGCTCCACAAAAGGTGTATCATTCAATTTAAAGAATGCATTTTAACTACTTGTGATTTCACTGTGTATTTATACAAGGTAAATCTTATTCTGGTATTTCTCAGCCTCCACACCAGAAGAAATGCGGGAGGAGAAGAAGGAACAGGAGGGAGAGAAAGGTACCACTTCAGATGAGAGTAAAGCCGCTAAGGTAAAGGCAAGCAAGCCTCTAATGCCTACCTCTACCATCCTGAGACTACTGGCTGAACTGGTGCGCTCCTATGTGGGAATTGCGACACTAATTGCCTCCTACTGTTACACTGCTGGGCAGTCTGAGCTCATTAAGGAGGTGGGTAGCTAAACAAATTCTTCTCAGCCTTTAACATTTTCCTGTTATCAAGCCTCTGAACTCATTTTGACATGCATGCATCTGTACAGGATTGCAGTGTCCTAGCCTTTGTGCTCGACCACTTGCTGCCTCACACCCAGAATTCAGAGGACAAAGACACTCCAGCTTTGGCACGTCTTTTTCTAGCCAGCCTAGCAGCTGCTGGGACGGGCACTGATGCCCAGGTGTCCTTAGTGAATGAGGTAAAGGCTGCCCTTAGTCGAGCCCTAGCGATGCCAGAAGGTGCTGAAAAACATGCCAGGTAAACAGAATAAAAAGACAATATTCAGGTGGCTTGCTTTGTTTTTTTAAAAAAAAATCAGTTTGGATTCTTTCTCATTTTGGCACTTTTTTTTTCTTTTTCTTTTCTTTTTTACAGGCTTCAGGCAGTGATGTGTATTATCAGCACCATCATGGAGTCATGTCCCTCCACATCCAGTTTCTATAGCACAGCAGCAGCCAAAACACAACATAATGGCATGAACAATATCATAAGACTCTTTCTTAAGAAAGGACTGGTCAACGACTTGGCACGTGTGCCACACAGCTTGGATTTGTCCAGGTATAAGATTACACTACATTGATTAAATTTACTTTTAATTATGTATTAATAAGATAAAGGTACCATGCTGAGGTAAAAAAAAAAACACACACACACAAAGTTTAGCCTTTTCTCATTTAAAATTTCCAAATATTTTAATCCTATATTGTTTAGATCCATGTCTGCTAGCAGCAGGTCCATTTATTGCTGTCTTTGTTAGTGCACTGCTGCGAGTGTATGCTGTCACCAGTATGGACACGTATGCCTGACAGTCTTTGTATACAAGATAAATAAAACAAAGACCATCATAGAGAAAATGCATAGAGAAACACTCCCATAACACTAATACACTCCACTGGGAACCTTGAGGAGCTTTGTTATTAAATTTGGATAGCACAGCATAGAAACCTTATCCCCAAGATGGCAGTTGACTGAAAAACCTTTCCCTAAAAATTAGCTGGTAGTTATCTACTTTACTAGTCAGTAACCATATGACTTGAATATTATAACAGAAGTGAACCGGTGTTGTAAGTTGACTTTTCAGTAGTTATTTAGGTTGAATAAAAGAAATCTGAAAGGGCTCCTTACACATCTTTTGTATCATTTACTTTAGTCCCAACATGGCGAACACAGTGAATGCTGCCTTGAAGCCTCTGGAGACTCTGTCACGAATTGTTAACCAACCTAGCAGTCTCTTTGGGGGCAAAGGAGGTTCCAGCAAGAACAAGACAGAGCATGACCCCGTGGGCACTGCCAGGGACAGCAACAGCAACACTCAGGACCAAGGTAACCACATGAGATGGATGAGATAATTTAAAGGCATACTCTTAATTTCAAATGTCTGATGCTGAAATGTGGCATCTGTTGCAGGGGAGTCAGGTGAGACAGAGCCTGTGGATGGCAGCCACAGGGTCCAAGGAACAGACAGTGACCTGATGGATGGAGAAACCGAGGGAGACACGGTGGTCATAGCTGGCCAGCCAGAGGTTCTCAGCACACAAGCTATGCAGGTATATAATGTAGTAATAATGTATTACAGACAACACATAATAGCTCACAGTACACTCACATTTCCTGATCTGTAACATCTATAATTAAAGGCTAGAATATAAGCGTGTAGTTAATTGTGCTTAAGTTGTTACCCATTCATTTTGTGCACCATGTGATGGCTGGGTGTGTAGTTGGATAAAAATTCCTTTTCATGTAGGTGGAGAATGAGTTGGTGGATCTGATTGATGAGCTGTTGGAAAGAGATGCCAGCACGGTCAACAGCACAATTATAGGTAAGCAACTTGATTAATTTCAGGGGTAACAGTGAGGGTTGCTGGGCAGTGAAAATTGTAGAGTTCTCTGCACTGCTTCTGATCACTTAACCTTTCCATAATAGGTATAGAAAACAGATGAATACATAGATGCAAGCAGTATTTTTTTTATTTTATTTATTTTTTTGTATTTAATTATGTATGATTTCAGATTAAGTACACTCTTGATTGCAAGCAGGCAGAACAGTCCAAAGCTGATGTAATATTTGTTTGTTCTGTTGATTAGTTGGACGCAGTGGAGAAGATGAATCGCAAGAGGATGTGTTGATGGATGAGGCCCCCTCCAATATCAGCCAGGCATCCACTCTTCAGGCCAACCGGGAAGGTAAGACGTTACAGCAAACACAACACCTTCTTCTTTATTCTTTTTAGCTGTTCTGTGCTTGGTTGATATTTATTTGTAAAGGATTGAGTGTATTTCTTCCATCAGACTCCATGAACATTTTGGAACCAGAGGATGAGGAGCACACACAGGAGGAAGATTCTAGTGGCAGCAATGATGATGAAGACAGCCAAGATGAAGAGGAGGAAGAGGAAGAAGAGGAGGAGGAGGATCAGGTATGGATTAATGCAGTGAAGCTCACTAAAAAGTCTTGATTTTTTTTCTTATATTTAAGATTTATTGATGGTATAATTTAAGGATGATGAAGAAGGAGATGAGGATGATGATGATGAAGGTTCAGAGATGGAGTTGGATGAAGACTTTCCTGACATCAATGCTGCACCACACATCCGCTTTGAGAGGTTTGACAGGGATGATGACCTCATCATCGAGTTTGACAACATGTTCTCCAATAATGGTAAGCAAGATAATTTCAGTTATGTTTATTAAGGTCATGTAGTTTCCCCCAGTTTCACTCACACAATCTCAAGTGTCCTTTTTAAAGAATTGATTTGAAATCAAATCTAAATGTTATACAGTTGGTCTTCCTGATTTACAGAAAAGCTTCTCTGTTTGATACTAAGACTGATGTTGTTTCTTGGAAAAATAACATTGATTCTCAAACATCTGGTTCCAGCTGCTGATACATGATTGTAAACCCTTTTTCACACTAGAGCTTTTGACTTGTCTTAGCAGGAGAAGCACTCCTGATGTGTCTAAGTCTCACAGTAAGCCAATGTGCAAAACGTTAATAATTACACCTGTTGTGCTGCTATGATGTACCAGAATGTTTAGCACTCCTAAGTGGTTCTATTCAGTACTTTACAAGTTGGTTAAGTATAACAAATCAGATGATGCAGAAAGTCTATTTAAATAAGTTTTACTTTTCATAAACGTTTTAGGGCTTGTGCTATAGATTTCTCCCTAATGTCTGTGTAATGTGTTCTGTTTTTTCCATCAGCTGACATTCCTCCTTCCCCAGGCAACATCCCTAGCTCTCACCCACTGATGGTGCGTCATGCTGACCACGGATCCCTCACCCTAGGTGTGGCAGGCACTAGCAGCCGCTTGGCGCAGGGCATGGGTCGCAGCCAGCGAACACTGCGCCAGCTCACTGCAAACAGTGGACACACCATCCATGTCCACTACCCTCATAATCGTCAGCCCAACCCTCCACTTATCTTGCAAAGGTTTGTTTATGTGGCTCTGTTAACAAACTCATCTTGCACACCAGCTTTCTTTGACTGTCTGAAAATTAAAAAGTCTATTCCTCCTCTTCTTCCTTTGTCAGATTACTGGGCCCCAGTGCAGCAGCAGACATTTTACAGCTTTCCAGTTCTCTGCCTCTGCAGTCACGTGGTCGTGCCCGCCTTTTGGTTGGAAATGAGGATGTGCATATCATTGCTCGTTCCGATGATGAGTTATTAGATGACTTCTTCCATGAGCAGAGCAGTACCGGAGGTCAAGCGGGTAAATATAACTGTGGACTTGAGGGTAATGTATTATTAACCTGAATGCCTAACATTTTTTATCCTTTTTGTTTCTTTAGGGACCCTCTCAGTATTCCTACTGCCTTGACTAGATGGACAGATGAGTGTAAAGTGCTGGATGCTGAGAGTATGCACGACTGTGTTGCAGGTAAACTAGAGGCTTGTGGCAGTAAGCTGGTCATATAATGAAAATATTTTTATGAGTAAGCACTGTATTGGTTGTCTGGCAGTGTGTTGTGAATGGCTATTGGTGCCTTCAGAAAATATTTCTATTCCTGGGAATTAGACCATGAATAATTGGGATGTAGTATTCAAGTGGTTGAATTAATTTCAGCCAAATCTGTACACTAGTCAGCATGTAGACTTTTTTTCTTTAGGTATTGTATTTTCCTTTCAAAGACAGTAATTCACACTGTTAGGATCAGATTTTTTTCTTTTTTATCTGTGAGATAATTCGAGTTCATCAAGTTTTATTGGCTGATATGTTTTGTAGCGCATTTACTGTTCATTGGGTTACTGTGTTGCTAGGCAGGTAGCTGCGCAAGACCCAAGGACCTTCATTTTGCTTATAAAATCAGCAAGGAAGGGATTTTTTTGGGGGGGTGAGGGGGGTGACCCTGAAATAAACTAGCTTTTTCCCATTTTATGACACGTGTAAAACCAGACAGATTTATCAGTTTGACCAAAAATTATTTTAACTTTGTGAGATTTCATGAACCTTTGAGTTTACATATACAACTAAGGATGGATTTGAACACCTCTGTCTGCTTTCAGTGGTGAAGGTGCCTATCCTGCAGCATCTGGAGAATCTGCGAGATGAGGAGTTGGAAGAACGTAGAGAGAAGAGGCGGCGGCAGCTAGCTGAGGAGGAGGAGTCCAAACAGAATGAGAGGAGAGCCTCCGGAGCAGAACAGGCCAGAGAACAGAGCCTGCAGGTTGGCAGATAATTGCATACATATACGGATGTATTTTCAGATTGAAAAATAGACGTATCTTCTGGCAGATATATTAAATTTTTTTTCTAACATCAGCTGTTTTGTGTCAACAGGGTTCTGGATTGGGGACAGTTAATGGTGCAGAGAACACAGCAGGTACTGATATTTGAAAGGATCTTTTTGTTTCTGTTTAATGTTAAAATTCCTTGACCTATCTGGATTGGACAACTCAGTGAAGGGCACCCAGAGGCAAGCAGCCAGCTTGCTTTGCGTGCTGTGGGATGAGGTAGTAGTTTGTATAGTTTTAGGATCACACCAGATCTGGGAGATAACTATACAGTCTACTGTCTTTCTTATGGCAGCGCCATACCAGCTCGACATTTCATTTGTTTCAAAGGCATAATATCTTAACCTTTCAGTTTGATAGTTTACAGGTTATCTCAGCCACACTGCTTTAAGAACCGTATCCTATCTATATATTTAAATTGCATCTGTGATGTACAATATTGCTTCATATATATCTTGCATTAATTGTATTTTTTTTGCTGCTGTCTGTGCTGTGGTGAGGTAGTAAGTTGTGTTGTTGTTGGGGATCAGGATTGTGCACCCCGTTCAGGAGATAACTATACAACTTACTGCCTTCCTCAGCAGAGGCCTTTGACATCTCTGTTGAAAGATTTATATCTAATGACCACAGTGTTATTTCTGCTCTTTCTGTACACTCATGTTCATTTTTTAATATTAACAACTTTTTAAAGGGTTTGGAAACATTTTTGGCAACAGTTGTATAGAAGGGAAAATGTTATCTGTAGTTGTTCAAGAATGTAAGAGGCACATGAGCACTAGTAACTGTTGGCAGATACAGGAGAGAAGAGATTAAGATGCAACAGTCATGGTGAATCATTTTCAGAATATGTAGTTTCTTAAGTCTTGTGATCTATTCAAATAAGAATTTATAGAAACTATCCCTTTTCGTTACACAAGTTTCTCTCTGGATATTGCAGAAGGTGAGCAGGTTCAGGGTGGTGCTGTGTCATGTCTGGATCCACCCAGGGTCTCAGAGGGCTTCCTCACTGCTCCACCATCTGGAGAGGTCACTCCAACCACACCTGCTCCTCACGAACAGGCCCTAGTCTCCCTGGAGACTGCTATTAGTCAGCAGGTCCACCAACCAATAGCTGACCTTTTACTGGCCGAGTCGCATGCTAGCTCACTGGCTGCTCTGGCAGGGGCTGGCCTTCCACCCTTGTCAACAGCTGAGAGGCCAAACAGTGAAGCAGAGGCATCACAGATGGAAATGTCCCCGGCACCCACAATTGGTGAGAGAGTCGGAGGAGGAGGAGGAGGTGGTGGAACATTGGATGAAGTCAGGGAAGGTAGACTAACTTTGAAAACTCTATTTATACAGACTGGCCGACAGTAAGGATGCACATTTGTAATGTAAATAATGATGTAGAAGTTAGAATACCATACATATTCTGAATCCTAGGAATTTTGCTGTAGTGCATTAAATGACCAGATAATTTCCTAGCCCTAACAGTAAAGCTTTTTCTCATCTTCACAGCCTCCCTAAGTCCTGACATTGTAGAGAACTCAGAACCTGCAGCAGCTGGTGTATCACAACTGGAGGGATCACCAATGGATACCAGCAGCCCTGCCTCTGCCACTCAGGAAGAAGCTGGCCCCAACACTGCCCAACCCACCCAGCTGTCTCAGGAACTGTCTGGAAGTGGGGAGAGTGGCCTAACTGACAGGCAAACAGATGCAGAAACTGGGTGGGTAGAAGCTTGAAGTTCATCTCTGACAAACTCTGTTTAAAAGCAGAATATTCTGCCCCTTGAATCTTATGCTTCGGAAGTTTAGGTTTAATAGAAAAAAAAATTAGACTGTCTCAGTGCCTCCTTAACATTGGTGGTCTTACATCAACCCTGTTGCAGATACTTTGTGAAACACAAACTAAAGCTAATTCATGGTTTAGTTAAATCTCCACATAAGATTCAAAGGCCATTTCATCCAGTTTGAATCTATAACTTAATGAAGTACATGATTGCACACATTTTTGATAGAGAGTCTTTGTTTTTGTACAGTTCTACTTCTGTTTCATCCCCTGGGGAAACTATGCCCCGTAGTGACAGTGCTGACAGCCAGTCTCAGGCCATCCAGGAAGAGCCCCTTCCCTCTACAAGCAATGAGGAAGAGGATCCACTTGCAGGTAAAATACTTCACTACTTCTGCAGTTTTTAATATTTTATGCTTTTGCAGAGTTAATGACCATTTTATTTTTTTTATTGGGTTATCAGTATCCTCCTTTCATCATAATATCTCCAACACATTAAGGGAATGTATTCAGATTTGCCTTAAATGTTTGTTAAACTCAAGGGTGAATTGAATAAATTTGGTGGTGGGAAATCAAGGTCACTGCGATTCTACCCTACTGAATGGAATGCCATGTCTCAGGAATACCTGGAGGGGGTTTCATTACATCTGGATCAAATATTCACTGGGATTAAGTGATTAGAATATGGCAGTCAGAGGTCATGGTTACTGTTCACCTCACAAAACAGCCATCATTATTGCTGTCATTTATGATGTTTGTGATGTCACCAGAAAGGAGGAATTGACATTTTCTAGATAAAGAGAAATGAAAACCAAAACAGTTTGTGAAATACCGGCTCTTACTTTAATCGGTTTCAAAATTCCACCTAGCTATATTGTCGTCATCATCATTCTGGTTTATTTATAGTTGCATACAGCTCAGTAGTATGAAAAACACAACTGTGCTTGTATTGGTTAATCACCAGAAGTGACAGAACCTTCATGGAAGACCCACAAATTCCAATGTGCCTCTTGGACATGTTTTGCAAGACAAGCCTTTTTGTTCCCAACACAAACCGATGTCCGGATTGGGTGATGATCTGCCTGATAATCTGTAGTGAATCCTGCATTAATGAAATATTACATCTCATTTTATTATTTGTGTTGGCAGGCATCAATCTGCCAGAGGGTGTAGATCCCTCCTTCTTGGCAGCGCTTCCTGAGGATATCCGCCGAGAGGTGCTGCAGAATCAGCTTGGCATCAGACCACCCTCCCGTCCTCCAGCTGCTACAAGCCTGCCCTCCACTACTGCACCTGTACTGGGAGGGCCTGGGGTTACAGAGGTCAGCCCTGAATTCCTGGCAGCATTGCCACCTGCCATTCAGGAGGAGGTGAGAGATTTTATGTTATAAAATTGCATTAGAGTCAGTGCTTTATGGATATGATTTCAGACAAATCCTTAAAGAAGTCACTTATCATTAGTTCAATTCACTAAGCATGCAATTGGGTGTCTTAGGTTCTTGCCCAGCAACGAGCAGAGCAGCAGCGTAGGGAGCTAGCCCAGCAGCCTCCACAAGGAGACACACCTTTGGATCCTGTGACTTTCATCCAGACACTGCCCTCAGAACTTCGTCGTAGTGTCCTTGAAGACATGGAGGACAGTGTGTTGGCTGTGATGCCTCCAGACATTGCTGCTGAAGCTGCTGCATTACGTAGAGAGCAAGAGGCACGTCAGAGACAACTGATGCATGAGAGGCTGTTTGGTCATAGTTCATCTTCAGCCCTTTCGGCCATCTTGCGCTCACCAGCCTTCACTAGTCGGTTAGGAAGCAATCGTGGCGTCCAGTACACTCGACTGGCTGTGCAGAGAGGAGGGACATTTCAGATGGGGGGAGGAACAAATCACAGGTAAAATAAAGTGATTTAATTTAAAATGCTTTGCTTTTATAAATGCACACACCTTGGTATTTTGCATATCTTATAGCAGTTTTGACAGGTGACACACTGAATGTTACTTTTGTTTCTTCAGACCATCCAGTTCAAGTGTGGACTCTCTGTTGCGCCTGCGTGGACGATTGCTCCTGGACCATGAGGCTTTGTCTTGCCTGCTGGTTTTGCTGTTTGTGGATGAACCGAAGCTCAACACCAGCCGTCTGCACCGTGTGCTCAGGAACCTCTGCTACCATTCTCAGACACGTGGATGGGTCATTCGCAGTCTGTTATCCATCCTCCAACGCAGCAGTGAGAGTGAGGTATGCGTGGAGACCTCACGTCTAGAGGACTCTCGTGGGAAGAGGTCCAACCAGGGAAGCTGTGGAGGAAAAGGCGCAGCCACCTCGTCCCTCTCTTCATCCTCCTCTTCTTCTTCATCCCCAGCTTCTTCCTTAGAGTTATTGAACAGGGTGGAGTCTCGCAGCTCCAGTCAGCTTTCCTGGCTCTCTGTTTCTATGGATGCAGCCTTGGGTTGCCGGACAAACATTTTTCAGATTCAGCGAGCATCAGGTAGGAAGCATGCTGACCGGCATTCAACTGGAGGCTCTTCAGGTTCTGGGACATTAGGAGGAGGAGTGTCAGGGGGTGCTGCAAGTGTCACATGTGCTGGAGGTGGAGGCTCCACTGTTCACATCCACCCACAAGCTGCTCCAGTGGTCTGTCGACATGTTCTGGACACACTTATTCAGCTAGCTAAAGTGAGGGTCCACGTATATTCTACATCTATTATCTATTCTCTGCTGTAAGACTTAAAAGGCAAGTTATTCAATGTCCTCTTCTGTTTTTTGTTTTTTTTCCCTCCCCCCTCCTGCAGGTGTTCCCCAGCCACTTCACGCAGCAACGTTGTAAGGACTTGTCAGCTTCGTCTTCTGACCTAGATTCTCGTCTTTGTTCAGGCTCCTCTGGAGGAGGGGGTGGAGGTGGAAGCTCCAGGTCAGGGTCACAGTCTCAGAGCAACCCTAATGCCTCCAACACCCAAAACTCCCTGGGGTCTTCTGCCTCTACTCCCCAGTCTCTGGGAATCTCCACTGATTTTTGGGACTTACTAGTCAAACTTGACAATATGAATGTCAGCCGCAAGGGCAAAGCCTCAATGAAGACAGTGCCTCTAGGTGGAAGTGCAGAGGCAGAGGGAGCCCAGTTCAGCTTAGAGACCTCTCCTCTAGGCCAGCTGATGAACATGCTGTCCCATCCTGTTATCAGACGGAGCTCCTTGCTCACTGAAAAGCTGCTGCGCCTGCTCTCCCTCATATCCATTGCCCTGCCTGACAACAAGGCCACAGAGGTGCCTGCTGGACACCCAACTCCACAGGCTCCCAACCCGAACACAGCAACCAGCTCAGGAGCCACAGCCTCAGTCACAACACAAGGCACACCCTCAGTGGGCTCTATCCAGTCCACTGTGGCAGGCACAGGGGTTTCTGTAGGAGCTATAGCCCAGGGTACATCCTCAGGGACAAGTATAACAACCTCACAGACATCTTCTACAACAATCTCTATACCCATGTCTACTTCTTCTTCAGGTAGTGTTAATTTATTCCAACATA
Source organism: Pterophyllum scalare (assembly GCA_024447675.2). Lineage (NCBI taxonomy): Eukaryota > Metazoa > Chordata > Actinopteri > Cichliformes > Cichlidae > Pterophyllum > Pterophyllum scalare. Next base: position 8,306 of record JAMQGT020009577.1, on the reverse strand, counting down.
AAATGTCATCAAATCATAAATTTAGGTCTTATAATACACAAGATTTTATTAGAAAGTAATGATGATGTATATTTGGGGGAAATGTTTTGTTAAAGGAGGAAAACAGAGGGGCGCTGCTAGCAATATAGAGAGTGAAAAGATGGCATCCACTGGACTGACAGAGAAACAGCTTCAGCTCTCTGTCGAGGTATGGTGAAACGATTTAGAGAAATGTCTGTGATTTTTCCAAAATATTTCTCTGAATAACATGTAAGGACTGTTAAGTATAACCTATTGGTAAACTAAAAACAGAGATGATAAAAAGCAGTGCCAAATCTGAAGTTGAGACATTTGGTTTGCGGCTCCACACTAAACTGCAACGCTTATGTCCTTTGGGACTTCAGTAGATTAATATGAAATTAGTATGCATTATTATACTAATAGCTGCATTAGTATGCAGACAAATTGCTTTTCCCAAATTTCACTTTTTTTCACATTACTTTGGGTGATGAAAAAAAAATCTGAACAGAAGATTTTTTTTAAGGTTAAATTACATGAAAATGTAACTCAAGTCCTGTCTCTTCTCAGCATAAAATGTGTCGACAGTTTATTTTTTTGTGTCTATATGTGTGCGTGTGTGTGTATATATATATATATATATATATATATATATATATATATATAGAGAGAGAGAGAGATAGATAGATAGTGTGTGTGTGTGTGTATATGTGAGCAATGATGTGTTTTCATAAACTACTCTTTCCTCTGTGAAAGGTGTTGACATCTCACTCGTGTTCAGAGGAAGGCCTGGAAGATGCAGCTAACATTTTGCTCCAACTATCTAGAGGAGATGCTGCCACCAGAGACACTGTGCTCAGACTGCTGCTTAGTGGAGCAAGACATCTCGGATACACTCTTTGCAAACAGATCGGTAAGTTTTGGGCAACAACATGGATGTCAGTTCTCATTCTTCTTTTCAGGAAAGTGCTGTTTTTTTGTTTTTACAAACTTTATGAACATTATTTCTCTTAGGCACATTATTGGCCGAGCTTAGAGAGTACAACTTGGAGCAGCAGAGACGGGCACAAGCTGATTCACATTCCCCCGATGCACCTCCCGAGGATTCCTCCATATCAGCCAGACTGAAGGGCAAGATGACTAGCAGGTTAGCTAGTGACAATTCTCATTGTTCAGTGATGTTGTTTTGTCAGCGCAGATGAGTCATACTAGCAGATTTTTTTTTTTATTTAAATACTTGTTAAGTTAGATAAATTAGCATTATCATGACTACAAATTCTTATGTCTTGTATGTATCTGTTGATTGGGGTACAGGTTTGACGGGTCAGAGAGTGTGGTGATTGTTGCGGCACAGAAGCGCACCCTTGGGGGACGTGAATTACAACTTCCTTGTATGAGCTCACTAACATCCAAGACATCGACACAGAAGTTTTTCTTGCGAGTGCTGCAGGTTATTATCCAGCTCCGTGAGGATACAAGGCGCGCCAACAAGAAAGCCAAACAGACAGGGCGCTTAGGTACAAAGATGCTACATATATACACTGTTTTCTTGGTGTTTGTATACAATATCCTCATCATATTTCAAGTGATTAAAACCACTTTCTTCCCTTTGTCACTGGCAAGGCTCCACCAGTTTGGGCTCAGCAAGCAGCATCCAGGCTGCAGTGCGTCAGCTGGAGGCCGAGGCTGATGCCATCATCCAGATGGTGAGAGAGGGGCAACGGGCACGTCGGCTGCAACAGGCCCCCCCACCCACCGCCCCTTCTGCCTCTGCCGCCGTTGCTGCCGGATCCTCAGTAGCTGCCCCTCATCCTCCTGCTGGGGCTGCTCCCTCTGTTGGCACGGCTGCTGCTGCTACGGTTAGCATGGGCTGCACTGACAGCAGGCATTCTTATGCACACTTACATAGATCATGATTTTTAACACTGAAAAGTCAATGTTGACTGCACAGTATAACCTTCACAGTAAGGTTATCCACACATATTGTGGTGGTCATCAAGATAAAAGCCATTAAATGGCTGTTAGCCATTCGCCACTTACATGAATCTTGCCTGACTTGAATTTGCCTGTTTTGGCTTTGGTCATTTTATTTAATTAGCCAACCCATTAATTATATTACATATGCCTTATTTAAAAAAAACAAACAAACCAAAAAACCCAAAACTTTATTATAACCTTTTGTTATTGGATTTGATTATTTCCAAACAAGATAATGCATTGTATATTCACCCTATAGTCTGCTACCTCAAGTGGTTTATGCATTGAGACATCTGCTTTGCTGCTATGATGAACATTGACGGCTCCAACAGAGAGGCAGATGGGCCAGTGACTCACTGCATTCTTTATCATTGTCTTTGCGTTGGTATTTTAGTTTTGATGGTGTCTATATGTGAATGTACTGCCTGCTCCAAATTGTTTGATTTGTTTTACTGAAGTCATGTTTGCTGGCTGATGTTGCTTCGTGCTTTTGGCCCGCCCCCTCCCTTCCTACCGTCCTTCCTTCCTACCTTCCTCACTGGCTCTGTCAGTGGATCATGGGAATGTCATCTTGCATGACAGTCTCAGTCAAGATTGATCACTATTAGGGATGCTCTGATTCTTGGCCAGTACTGATGTGAAAAATAGACTTTTTGATGAAAATGTATCCCCTTCCCCTTTGTTGCAAGAGAAACTAAGACATTCACTGTGTTTTCATTTTCATAAATAGACCTAAATTTGTTACAACAGATAAATAGTAGCTATTGCCCTACTGGCCAATAGGCCTGTTTCAGTCAACGAGGTGAATATTGGCCAATAAATTTGTGCATCCCTAATTATTACTAAACAAACCATCATGCTAGTCATTAATTTTTTTTTCTTCTGTTGTTCAATCTCTGTCTCTGCCTCTGGTTCTTCCTGGTTTATTTTCTGTAGTCTGAAGGGCAGTCAGTTTCAGAATCCCAGGCAGCACAGAGAGATGATTCTCCAATGGATGTGGACCAACCATCTCCTCTAGAGCAAGACCCTGCACCTCTGGGTATGACTCACTACCAGCCTGCTAATAATACTTTAAACCACCCTCTGCTTTACTGTATTTTGTGTTTTCAGTAAATGATGTCTACATCCAATTGGAGGGTTTAAAAAAATAAAAATAAAAATAAACCACTTGATTTACCAGGAAATTATTTATTACTGAAAGTACTTAAGAAATTTTAACTAAACAATTACATATACTCTCTAAATTATTTGTAACAGTTGACAAAGGACAGTTATCAAATATGACATCACACTGCTTTGTTATTTTCTGCAGGTCTTGTAATTTCTTGTTAGAGTTCCCTTATACATATTGAGTTAAGAGTACCAGTCAAACGTTTGGAGTGTGTCCAAACATTTGACTGGTACTGTATATCATTGTGATTAACTGTGGTTGGAATATTGTAATTTTCTTTATTAGATGAAGAAGGAAATGGTCAATCAGAGAGTGAAGAGAGACTTCCAGATCTCCCTTTGCTCAGTGAGCAGCTGCTGTTGGATGAACTATGGGACATGCTCGGGGAGTGTCTGAAAGAGCTGGAGGAGTCCCATGACCAGCATGCTGTACTGGGTAGGTGGAAATGCAAAAATGTGTTGTTGTTTTTTTGTTTTTTATTTTACTGATAACTGCCAGGGGTTAAGTAATGTGTTCCTCTAATGTTGTTTCCCCAGTTCTCCAGCCGGCTGTGGAGGCCTTCTTTCTAGTCCATGCCACGGAGCGAGAGAGCAAACCTCCTGTGAGGGATACACGGGAGAGCCAGCTTTCTCACATCAAAGATGAACCTCCACCACTGTCTCCTGCACCTCTTACACCTGCCACGCCTTCATCTCTAGACCCGTTCTTTTCCAGGGAGCCATCCTCCATGCACATCTCTTCAAACCTGCCACCAGACACCCAGAAGTTCCTTCGCTTTGCTGGTAAACCTAAAATATTTAAATAAGGAGAATAATAAAGCTTTGTTTTAGTGCATAGTATAGGTTCTAACAGAACTCATTCTTCTTTCTAGAAACTCACCGCACAGTGCTTAATCAGATCCTGCGTCAGTCAACCACTCACTTGGCTGATGGACCGTTCGCAGTATTGGTTGACTACATACGCATCCTAGACTTTGATGTTAAGAGGAAGTAAGGGGAATTATCTGAAATATAAACCTTGCACTTCTTTTTTCTTTTTTTAAATCCATTGACGTGCTGGTATTTGTTTATCTCTGCAGGTACTTCCGCCAAGAATTGGAACGACTGGATGAAGGCCTGAGGAAGGAGGACATGGCTGTGCACGTGAGGAGAGATCATGTGTTTGAGGACTCTTACAGGGAGCTGCATCGCAAGAGCCCAGAGGACATGAAGAATAGGCTGTAAGGTTTCATTACTGTTCCATCTGCGTGTCCTCTCAATTCAAACCCACTCAACCTGATCCACTCTCCTTTCATTACAGATACATTGTTTTTGAAGGGGAGGAGGGCCAGGATGCTGGTGGCCTGCTGAGAGAATGGTACATGATCATCTCCCGGGAGATGTTCAACCCAATGTATGCCCTGTTCCGTACTTCACCAGGGGACCGTGTCACCTATACCATCAACCCATCATCTCACTGCAACCCCAACCATCTCAGCTACTTTAAGTTTGTGGGTCGTGTTGTGGCAAAGGCAGTCTATGATAATCGGTTATTGGAATGCTACTTCACCCGCAGCTTCTACAAGCACATCTTGGGCAAAAGTGTCAGGTATTTCAGCTACTAGAGGTTACAGCCAGGTAGCCTAATTGTTTAAGACATGTATACACTAGTTAGAGTAATTATCCCAAACATTATGTCAACCAGAGAACCAATCAGCTATAGATTTTTCTTGAACATGTTGGTAGTATGGTTACATTTCTGTGGTATTCCTAGGTATACGGACATGGAAAGTGAGGATTACCCATTCTTCCAGGGCTTGGTTTACCTGTTGGAAAATGATGTTTCCACCCTGGGCTATGAGCTGACATTCAGCACAGAGGTTAGTGTCTGTCTGTTTTATTTTTGTCTCAAAATTTTATTTGCTCTAACTGTTCAAAGTGCTGTTAATCTTATACCTTCGAACATGTTGAACACAACACAGCGTACTTCAAAAGTGCCACCGTTTGCGGACTTCCAGCAATAAATACCATAATACCCCTATATAGCTGTGAAGTGCAATTTGAGCTTTCAGGAACCGTTTGAATTTTTCCGATAGGACAAACAGTCCCACAGTTACGGTAAAAAGCCAGCTGATCAAAGTTCCTTTGATCAGCTGACTCCGCGCTGATATGCTACATCTTAACCAGCTGTTCGCCGCTAGTAAAGGCAAGTAACTGGCACTTCAGCGGCAATTACCAGGTGTTAAAAGATTAAGGTTTAATTCCCTGAACCCTTTAAAGCGATGTTGTTCTCTAGAGCTAATGTTTTTGACTGTCTTTGGCTGTGTGTAGGTCCAAGAGTTTGGGGTATGTGAAGTTAGAGACCTCAAGCCAAATGGAGCCAATATTCTGGTCACAGAGGAAAACAAAAAGGAGTATGTGCACCTGGTGTGCCAGATGAAGATGACAGGTGAGATTTTTTTCAATACTAAGGCATCAGTAAAATTAAATCCTTGTCAAATTAGTATTGTAGAGGGGGGGGGAAAAGCAAGTCTGTGTAAAAGAATAGTTTTAATCAGTAGATGCCATATTAGACCAATATATTATAGTCTAAATGATGCCACTAGGTGGCAGCACTGTAGCAGAGTTAAAGATATATTGTTGCGAAGCCATACATTATTCAATGAAGCTTTGAATTTTCAGCTGTTTAATTGAAAAATAACAATATGTAAAACTGCATTTGATGCATGTCTAATAAGAATATTCTCACTTCTGTAGAAAGTGCTTTTAGTGAATACTGTGACTTACTTTTTAGGTGCAATCCGCAAGCAACTGGCAGCCTTTCTTGAAGGTTTCTATGAGATCATCCCCAAGAGACTGATCTCCATTTTCACTGAGCAGGAGCTGGAGCTGCTCATTTCTGGCCTGCCAGCTATTGACATCGATGACCTCAAGGCCAACACTGAATATCACAAGTACCAGTCCAGCTCCATCCAGGTAGGGATGAGTAAATGTGTGCAGCATTTTTATTTAACTGTTTACTAACGCATGTTATAGAAATTATATGAGCAACACTGGCTCAGTGGTTGTGTTGTGCATGATTCCTCCTGGAGGACTTAGCACACGGGCTTATAATTGGTCACCTAATACTAGGTGTTGAATGCAGTGAATGAATTTCCATATGGGGAAAGATATCCTTATCTTTACAACACTAACCCTGAGAAATGAACACTTTTTTTTTTTATACTGGAACATCTTGAGCTTTACTTAAATTCCCAGCTATGGAAGTGATGCAGACACATTTAACTTTCACATACAGTGTATATAGTGCTAAATGTGATTTGGAAAAATTGAAAAGCACTGTAAATTACCTAAAGTGTGTTTTTACCAAAAGACACTTGCACGGTTTCTTTCTAGTTGTTTTGTCCCCCAGAAAAGAGAAAAATGTGTGTGACATGTTTATAGCTCAGCTGCTTTTGTCTTTTTTAAATTTTCCTTTAGATTCAGTGGTTCTGGAGGGCTTTGCGTTCATTTGACCAGGCAGACCGGGCCAAGTTCCTACAGTTTGTCACTGGCACATCCAAAGTTCCCCTGCAGGGCTTTGCAGCTCTGGAGGGCATGAACGGCATCCAGAAGTTCCAGATCCACCGTGATGATCGATCCACTGACCGCCTGCCATCTGCTCACACCTGGTAAGCTTGTTGAAAGTTCATATGGCACAAATAACTATAGAGGTTTCAAAGGAGAAAAACTTTAAAAGTGTAACCAATGTTTTCTTTTTCATCCTCAGCTTTAACCAGCTGGACCTTCCAGCCTACGAGAGCTACGAGAAGCTGAGACACATGCTGCTGTTGGCCATTCAGGAATGCTCCGAGGGATTCGGACTGGCTTAAACTCTGAGACTCTTAACACACAGACATGCATACACTTAATTTTAGGTTTGCCTACTCCTGACACATTCACACTGATAACCTTTGAACGCGCTTACACACACACACACACACACACACACACACACACACACACACACACACACACATTATAGACATTACTGGATTACTTGTTGAATGGCCTAGACTTGCTGGTTTCGATTCCATATAAAACCGATAAAACCAGCAAGTGAAATAGACTGATTGACATTGCGTACAACACAGAGAGCCTCATTTTGACACTGTTGTGTCTCCCTTCCCAATTTAATGGCAAATGCAAAGGATAAAACATGGACTAATATAAAAGATGTTTTCTTCATTTAGTTTGATTTCTCTGTACAAAAGGTTTGGGAGTTTATTATGTTCAATCTTTTTTGTTCTCTGGCTGTGTAAAAAGAAAAAATAGAATGTTTGAACAGGATGGTTATAAAACCTTTGGGGAAAAAATGTTGGTGGTTTCCTGTTGCAAATTTGTGACCTCACAAGCCTTGATGATGGGGAACATTTTTATGGGGGGTATATGAACAACTTGAAAAGTTTTGGAGCTATTCACAAAAATGCACTTTTCAAAGTTTTGTGGCATTTTTAAAGATGGTACAAAAAATGAACAGAAAACCTGAAGGAGATTTAAAAAAAAAAGAAAAAAACAAAACAAAAAACATTAACCATAAACTCTAGAGTATTTTTGGCTATTAAATCGCTGACCCAGCCTTGAGCCTTTGAATCAGAGTGGAATAACTACATGAATAAATGCATAAAATTGCGTTCATTGTCTCTTTTAAAAGTGTTTTAACCATTATTTGCAGTGAATTAATTACATCAAATTTGTTGATTCGTAATACTACTTCTGTTGCCAGTTCATCAATTCAGTCCCCAATGTTTGTCCAGTATTAATCCCAAATTGTATCCTTGCAATGCAATGAATCGGACCGGCAAAATCACTTAATGTTATAACTGATACCGTCCAAGAGTGAGTGACTGCTGGGTGGCGGGATCAGTTTGGAACCCCAAAGAGGAACTCTTTGCAGCAGTGCTGACACCAACCCAGTTTGACCTCCATTTCCAAACCTAAATAGAACAACACAAAACAATAGGAAACACATTTGTCACATCTGCTGCCAAAACGTCTCCAGCGAAGATCCGGCTTTACCTGGTTTTGAGTAACCTGAAGTGTGCGATCTGCTTGTGTCTCCCGTTTTGAAGTCAAATGGTCAACAGCGGTTGGGTTGTCTTGTCCTTTTGCAGATCCTCAAAGTCTATACACTGTGCAAAAAA
>JAMQGT020009576.1:0-13792 GCA_024447675.2 Pterophyllum scalare | reverse complement strand
CCTAATTAATCCGCTCACCAGCTCACTCCCACTCTCTTTTCATTTAATGACAAACTGCCCATCTGATTACAAAAAGAAGCTCTTACCTGCGGAGTGATGCTCCTTTTCTCTGTCAGCTCCTTCTGTCTTTTCCTCCCTCTTTTCCTTATCTATTTGTGCCTTTTCTTTCTTTTCTCTATGAAAATGATTGTGCCCCTTTCCTCTGCTGATGCTGCAGTGATAGAAAAACACACCCTCCTTCGGCCTCTCTCTCTCTTTCTCCCTCCCTGACTCTCATTGGCTGCCTGTTAGAGGTGACATCACCCTTCCTTCTCTGCCTGCCTCTCTCTCACTCCTCCTCTGTTCCCTCCCTCACTCTCTTCACCTCACTCTCCGTGGATTCTGGCCATTCCTTTATTGTACCCCCCTTCCATTCCCTGTCCTCTCCTTCCTCCTTCCACACGGTCAGGATTAAAGGGTCCAGCAGCTCTTTTTGCTGTTCTTACATTCACCTGGGCAATGCCAAGCGTAATAATAGCTAGAGCACATAGCCTATGGCTCTCCAGCACTTGTTCTCCCTTCTCTCCCTGCACCATTTCAGGGCCTAATAGACTACAAAGGTGAAACAATGTCCATATGAGGTTTTGTGTTAGTAATCTCTACGCTCCACTGAGCTCAACTTTCAAAAGCTCTTTTAATTCATTTCACCACTAAGACTTTGACGGGGCTACAGTTCATTATAGTGTAATCACAGGCGTGACTGGGATGAGTGTTACATAACGCTGGTGAATGAAAATGTGTCAGGAATAACTGCCATTTCTTATTTGGATTTGGGGGAAGATGTCCTGATTCAAGGGTAATAAAGGGTTGGGTAATTCAGGGGCTGTCTGGCTGTGTTTGTTGTTGGGCCAAGATAAGTAGATGACAATGAGTGACAATAATCCACCACACATGATAAAGCAGATCTTTTATCTTACATCCTTTTATCTGTTGCATCTTGCTAGCATGAATCTGTGTTTCAGTCTTCTCTGTTCCCCCCTCCAGCTCATCTGAAATCAAGAAATGTAGAACTGGGTGTTCTTTTATTTGCTCTTAAAGCACTGCATAAAGTGGCACTATTTTAAACCTCCTCCATCCCCATTCATTCTCTAAAACCCTTTAGGGCTGCAAGGAGCTCAAAAGGAGGATCCAAAATGCAAACACAGAGGAGTCAGGTTAAACAAACAAAAAAGTGTATTCGTCCGGCAAAAGAACACAGGATTATGCAACAAAGGAGTGGGATGGGGTTGGCATTGGAAAGATAAGTCTTTCCCACCCAGAGGTATCAGCTGCACCTGTTGTTAGCATTCATAGGTATAATTTCACTGCTTTCCGATTGGATGGTTTGGTGTGAATCACCAGTCAGTGCATCTCCTTAACATACAAAACTACAACACTTTCTCACACATGGTGCAGACTGCTTAAATTAACTAACTGCACTCCACAAACTTATACTGAATTTGATTCTCGTTCACTCTCCAGTTCTTTGCAGGTTTTAACCTCCTAAGACCCTGCATCCACATATGGGGACATTACATTTTGGCTTCGCTGCACCTTATACTTCATTCTGCTCAATAGCGTTTTATACTTTGTTAAGTCAAAGTATTGTTTTTCTTGTGTTATGATATTTAAAATAATACCATTTTCCACATCTGAGGATTTTTTTTTTCTCACAAAAGTATGTAACAACCATGTAACAAAATACAACTTCCTGTTCAAAGAGGAAGCTTAGTTTATATACAGATCAGGTCCATCTAATCACAAATATCTAGGAGAAATTAAAAATGCATCGCAGACAGGAGCTCAGGTCTCAGGCGGCTATCTTACTTGCATCCTAGCTCATATTTAAACTCACATTTGATCTTTAATCCATTTAAGTGAAATTACTGTATATGTGAAGTGAGCATTTAATAACATTATCATAAAGCCAAACACAGCTTTCAGCCTGGACACTGTTCTGTTGTAGTCAAAAATGTCATGGTTCACCATACAGGCTGCTCGACCCTGGATAATCCACTTTACTGTAGCACTGAAACATCTTAACAACTTTTTCTCAAGGATTCTCTTGAGAAAATAAAACACACAAAGAATAACCAAAAATCAACGAGCCCTTTCCAAAAACCTGACACCATGCTCTTTAGATCCTTTAAGAAGTTACTCCGCTAATCTCAGGTCGACACTAAGGAAGGAGAAAAGGACTTGTATCAATTGAACAGACAAAGAGATGGAGCTGGAAAGGATGTACAACAGGTTAGAGTGATTAAAGATAGAGACAGAAATGTACTGAGTGAAGGGAGTGTGTTCAGAAGACAGAAGGAACTCCATGAGGAGCTAATGAATGATGAAAATGCAAGAGAGAGGAGGACGGATGGAGGACAGTCAGTGACTCAGGGAGTGTAGAGGATTAGTAACGAGGAAGTGAGGGCAGTTATAAAGAGGATGAAGAGTGGAAAGGTGGTTGCTCCAGATGGACATACCTGTGGAGGTATGGAGATGTTCAGGAGAGAGGGCAGTGGACTTTTTGACCGGACTGTTTAACACAATCTTGGAGAGTGAGAGGATGCCTGAGGAATGGAGAAGCGTGCTGGTACCAGTTTTCAAGAACAAGGGTGATGTGCAGAGCTGTAGTAACTACAGAGGAATTAAGCTGATGAGCCATACCATGAAGATATAGGAAAGAGTTGCTGAAGGTAGTTTAAGAAGAGAGGTAATGATCAGAGAGCAGCAATATGGCTTCATGCTGAGAAAGAACACTGCAGATGCAACATTTGCTTTGAGAGTGTTGATGGAGAAGTACAGAGAAGGTCAGGAGGAGTTGTGAACAAGAGGGAGAGGAGGCCTGCAAGGAGTACAGGCAGTTAGGGTAGATGAGTTTAAATACCTGGGATCAACCATTCAAAGCAACGGACAGTGTACAAGAGAGGTGAAGAAGAGAGTGCGGTTAAGGTCTAGACAAGTGTCAGGGGTAATTTGTAACAAAAGGATAGCAGAAAGGGAAGGTTTCCAAGATGGTAGTGAGACCTGTGACCAAGAGAGGCAAGATTAGAAATGAGTACATCAGACCAACAGCTCAGGATGAGCAGTTTGGAGACAAACTTTGGAGACAAGGCTGAGATGATTTGGACATGTGCAGATGAGGGATGGTGAATATACTGGATACAGGATGTTGTAGATGGAGCTGGCTGGCAGGAGGAAAAGAGGGAAACCACAGAGAAGATTCATGGATGTAGTGAAGGAGGACATGCAGAAGATTGATGTGGCAGGGGAGGATGCTAGGAAAAAGGTGAGATGGGGGCAGGTGACCTGCTGTGAGGATGCCTAAAGGGAGCAGCTGAAAGAAGAAGGAGGAATGGAAACTGCTGAGCGCTCTGACTACAAATGCTTGTACACAGATCTGTGGTCCCCAGATAATTAGGCCTACTTATGTCAATAGTCATATTAATCATGTTAGCATAGTATCAAGCTAGAATGGTTAACATTAAAACAGCTTATGATCAACATCAAGAATGTTACTGTGAACTATATATACTGCTCTAAAAAATTAAAGGAACACTTTGAAAACACATCAGATCTCAAGGGGAAAAAATTATGCTGGATATCTATACTGACATGGACTGGGTAATGTGTTAGGAATGAAATGAAGCCACATTGTTTAATGGAGATGCCAGCTGGGCTCCACAGTGCCAGGCAGTGGGCACAGGGCCCACTAGAGGACGTCGGGCCCTTAGGCCACACTCATGAAGTCTCTTTCTGGTTGTTTGATCAGAGACATTCAAACCAGTGACTTGCTGGTGGCCATTTTGTAGGGCTCTAGCAGTGCTCATTCTGTTCCTCCTCGCACAAAGGTGCAGATACTGGTCTTGCTGATGGGTTAAGGACCTTCCACAGCCCTCTCCAGCTCTCCTAGAGCAAACCTTCTGGTAATAGTATGTGTTGATGTGCCATCCTGGAGGAGCTGGACTACCTGTGCAACTTTTGTAGGGTCCCGGTATTGCCTGATGATACCAGTAGTGACACTGACCCACTAACCTCCTGCAAAAACTAGTATTTAAAAAAAAAAAAAAAAAAAAAGATGAGGAGGGAAAAATGTCAGTGGCCTCCACCTGTAAAACCATTCCTGTTTCAGAGGTTGTCTCATTGTTGCCCCTCTAGTACCCATTAAAACCCATTTTAAATTGTATCTTTAGGCACTTTGTTATTAGCAGCCTGTCACAAAAACACTTTTTTTTCCTGTTTCTTTTGTTGACTCTATGAAAAATGCCAAAGGTAAGTTTGACAGACATAAAATATTATTTTTGACCCAACAATGTGATTCCCAAGGAGCTGTTAACATAAAACAATATCTATAGCAGATGAACAGTATCTGAAAGTCATGTTTTTTAAGAAATAGGAAAAACTCCAGCAAACATGGACACAGGACCAGATGCATCTGGCCCTTCAGATGATCCATCTACTGTTCACTGAAGCCTCATCAGAAATGACCTCAGTGGACGGGTGGCTGTCAAGAAGCCATTCTTAGGTAAGGGAAACGGGTGGCTGAGTTATGCCAAACTACACAAGAATGGGACTGAAAATCAGTGACAACAGGTCTGATGTAGTGATAAATCTGATATTTGAACTTTTTGGTTCAATTTGTCATCAGTATGTAGGGGAGGAGGTCAGGAGAGAGGTACATCTGTGAGTGTCTACAGCCATCTGTAAAACATGGTGGAGGATATGTGATGGTTTGTGGCTGCATTTCAGTCAGTGGTTTTGGAGATCTTGTCAAAATTGATGGAATTATGAACACTGAACTGTTCTTTCTCATTTTCATCCACCATGCAATATCATCTGGAAGGCGTCTGATTGAAAAGAGTTTCATTTTTCAGCATGACAGTGACCCCAAACATACTGCCAATGCAGTAAAACCATACCTGGATAGAAAAAGCACACATTAGAACACAGTCAGTCATGGATTGGCTTCTTCAAAGCCCGGACCTTAACATTACTGAAGCAGTGCGGGATCATCTTGACAGACAACAGAACAAAGGACAGTCAACATCCCAAAAATGTCTTTGAATGTCCTCCAAGAAGCCTGGAAAACTATTCCTGAAGACATGACACAAAAGCTGGCTGAGAGAGTTCAGGCTGTGCTGAAGAATAAACATGGTCATAGTAAAAATTAACTTTCAAGCTCATATAATTGCTCAAACTGTGCTTTGCTGTATTTCAATGTATGTTTGCACATTTCAATAAATTGCTGCATCTATTTCCCATTTTCCTAGCAACATGAATAAATGAGCAGCAGCTCAAAGACTTCTGCTCAGTACTGTACATTTGGCAGAATCACTGACCCTTCCAGAAACACGGACGTAGCTGAGCAGTTTCGGAGCTGCTGTAGTCTTTCTTTGTGTTTCTCATCAACCTGAGGGTGCCAGCGTGCCCATCTGCCACTGGTGTCTATGGATCTGCCAAGCATTCAGACAAAAGTCGCTACAGCAGCCGACAGGATGAGAATAATGATTGATGATGCTAGTTAGGTGAAAACCCTGGCCATTATTCTCAGGAGAGGCTGGATGGCTGAAGAAAGGCTGCAAGGTCAAAGTGAAATCTGTGGTTGGTGGGATGCCAGGAATGGAGACAAAATTTGGGTTACAGGCTGAACAAGCACATGGGGTAGAGATGACAGTGCTGGCTTTAACTTGTAGACAGTTATTCTTCCTAAAGAAGATTTAGATTTGGAAACATTTTAAAAACAGATATTGAAAAGTTGTGAATAAAACCTTAACGGAATTTTAATTACAGAACACAATAACTAGATAATCTAACGGCTTTAAACTAGATTATTGAAAATGAGGCCACTAAGGCAAAAGGCAACAATTTTACGAGGAGCCCAAAAGCTCGATCATACACATTATTCTCTTTATAGATTCATTAGTGATTCTTAGTCCACAGCTAATAAAACAAATTCCAATCCAGTAATATTCCAAAGGCGGCTGCAAGTGGAGGATGTTGGAAAATTAGCATCCAGCTTGTAGGAAGTTGCACTCAAACCGATCAATAGGGATGATGTCTCTGCTGTCTCTCTCTCTGATTGTTTCACTTCCCTAAAAGCAGTTTCGTGTAGAAAAGGCTTGAGCAGGAGAAAAAGAAAGTCACCTCCATGACCTTTGCAGTATAAACATATCTGTGAGGAGACTTTTATTCTCAGCTGTCACTTCTTCATACCTACTGGCTGGGCCTTCACTCAAAACCATTCATCTGTGAGAGACTTCTTACTTGCCCTTGCAAAAGCTCTCTGCTCATTTTCCTTCCTCCCGACTTGACTGTAAGTGAGTCAGCTGGCAGACTGGCGGGAGAGATGGAATGATATATGAGGAGGAGGATGGAAGCAGTAAGGGAGAGAGAGAGAGAGAGAGAGAAGGAAAGGTTATGAATGAACAAGTTAAAGCCTGGAGTTGCAGGAAAACAGATGCAGTCAGCAAAAAGACAAAGAGGGTGAGGGAGTGGGGATGGTGGGGCAATTTCATCAGCTTAAAAAGCGAGGAGACAGGGGCAGTACAGCAAATGGCTGCAATGTGGGTGTGGAGTTTCAGCAAGAGAGGAAAAGCAGCAGTGAGATGGAGGGAACGAGATATTGAGGGAGGAAAAAGAGGATAGTGTCTCATTGAGGAAGGCGTGGTGGACACAAAAATAAATACAGATAGCTCTCAAAAAAAGCTACAATGTCTTCAAAGTCTCTGGGCAAGCAAAGAAAGCCACATATCAGTTATACAACAAACAACTGGCTATATATAGATAATATCTGGATATATATAGATAATAATGAAAGGTTAATGCTAAATGTGTATTGCCAAAATCATCTTTCATGTTGCTGTTGTGTAGCTCAGGTTCCAGGAAAAGGAATCAAACAGAATTCCGTTATTTTATTATTTACACATGCTTAAGCTGATCCGCTTACTGTGACATGTTAAAACATCTATGAAAAAGAGCTCAAATGCAAACAGCTTTGAATTTTGTTCATCTGTCACAGCAAGCTGTCTGAAGACACATATCAGCAGCTAATTAGCTGCAAAATGTTCCTCCAGCTGTTTTTTTTAGTACCACTTACTTTCCCAGCCTTTTGTTGCGCCCTCTCCCAACTTTTTAGAGACATGTTGCTGCCATCAAATTCAAAATGAGCTGATATTTTTTCCAAAAATGAAAAAATGTCTCCGTTTAAATATTGAATGCATTTTCTATGTTCTATTGTCAATAAAATATGGGGCTTTTTTTTAGATTTGCAAATCACTGTATTACATTTTTATTTACATTTCAGTGTTCCAACTTTTTTGGAATTGGGTTTGTTTGTATGTATGGATTTGGGGTCCATAATTTCCCGACAGCCCACAGTTTTCCCACTTCACTTCAGTCTGTCTTAAAGGGCCCAGAGGAGACTGTGGTGTTGTCTCTCTTTGTATTATAGGGTTTTGGCTTGCATATATTTGTGGAAGTTTACAAACATTCATTATAGGCATGAATATCATGGTAATTTTGGTTTTTAATGATTTCTTATAACTGTCTTTTTCCAGGGTGGAATGATTCTACAGCATTCTTTAAAGTCTTTAAAAAACAAGAATTAGCTGCACAAGTTTGAATTTATTTTGGATTTTCTTTAATCCACACAGTCAAATATATACAAACACTCACTTAAATCTTGTAATAAGTGGTGCTGAAGGTTCTAGTATGTCTTAACTCTATAGGGCCAAGGCTTATTAAATTCTTATCCGTGATCATGACTGACTACAGCTGGTAGTTTCTCTTTGCCACCATAACAAGGATTTGTTTGACAGCAATCACTGGATTGACCAATACTCCGAACAATGGGAATGTCCAAGGAACTCAGTGAAGATCTACAAAGGAGAATTGTAGATTTACACAAGTTGGGAAGTTCTCTTGGAGTCATTTCTAAATAACTGCAGATTCCAACATCATCAGCTCAAACAATTGTATTTGAGTACAAGTTATTCAGATGTGTTACCAGCCAAGGTCTGGAAGAAGACCCAAACTGTCACCCTCAGATGAGAGGATATTGGGTTAGGATGTTCAGGAACAACCCAGGAATCATCAAGGCCCAAGCCTGCCATGAACCGGAAACTGCTAGAACACCAGCGTCACTGTCCACAGTGAGGCCAGTTTTACATCACTACGGACTGAGAGGGTGCAGACCAAGCAAGACGGCCCTGCTCCAAAATCAACACCTTCAAGCTTGACTGAAATTTGCAGTTGTCCAGATGCTCAGCATTTGGTCTTCTTTAAAAGACCATGCAGTGCATGCAGTGATGACTGTGATCACTGTCAGTGGATTTCAGAGAAGTTTCTGAGCCCACCCTCTGATCTCCACTATGCAACTCTGTATTTTTCAATATGGGGCCATTTGAGGGTCTGAAGATCACAGCCATTCAAAATTGGGGTCCCTCACACACAGAGATACTGTATCTCTGTATTCTCTGAACATTTAAATTGTAATCTGCATTTGAGATGATGAAATCCCCAAATACTTTATTTTATGTTGAGAAATGTTCTTAAATTGCTGCATTATTTCCCCTAGTTCTTCACTGGCTGATGAACCCCACCCCACATGGCATATTACCACATGGAATAACATGTCATGATGTTCATCTGAGCTTGCATTTACCTACTTTTAAGAAATCTGGAAATAGGTTTGTAACATGTAACACCGGGTTTAAAGAAATTACAGGAAAGTTAAAACAAGTTGAAAATGTTACGGAGGTTCATGGAAGGGCCACATACTGGCCAACACTGGGGATAAGGAAAGAGAACAGGAGTTGATGAAAGAGGAAACAACAACAGACAACAGAGCTAAAGACAAACCAAGAGTGAGAGGGGGGGGGGGCAGTCAGAGCAGGATTCCCTGAGATTTTGATTGCACAGTTCCTGGGTTGCTGATGTGTCTGGCTTTTGGAGGTCTATTGATCCAGTTTAAGTCATTATGTGACTGGAAGGTCAGCCAGTCGTCTTCGACCTGCCATTAATCACTCGGTAATTGAGGGGAAATGACTCTGATTTAGTTTCCTTCCATGCTTAGAGTGATAGATATGACCAGCGCTTCACTCATCAGAATACGTCTAATTACACGTTCACTAAATGTAAATAGCCGTGAGTCAGTTTCAGACAAACCAGATGTGGTACACCAAAGGTTAAAGCCCTCCACAGATATGATGTTATCAGCAAATGAGGGCAGTCAGATCGGAAATGGTAATTTGCTTATGTATGCTCAAATGCATGTCATTGATATTCAAATTGAGGTTTTTGCATTGAACTTGTTGCTGCGTGCCGTGTTGTTAAAGCACAGGAATGACTGTGATGTTTGTTTACACTCTTTCACTTCAAAGGCTTTCCCTCCCTCAAAAATAGAAATGGCCCTTTACCATCTTTATCTTGAATTACCACTGACCGTGTGGGAATTGCATCATCCAGCGATTTGCATTTTTAAATGCAATGTAATGTAGTAGAGATGAAAAAGGTCACCAGCAACAGTGAACAAGCTCGCTCTCTTAACGTCTCTGTGCTGTATTTGAAGAAAAATACACAGATTTCAGATGGTGCCATCAAACCATCCTGCGGTCACTGCCTTCTCCTGCATTACGTCTCTCCTAGTGGCTCAATAAAAATGACTGCGCTACACTATCACTAATGTGACAGGGCTGAATTTCACGCAGTGGTTTGGCTCCTCTAAAATGCCACAAGGTGCCTACTGCTGTGTCACTGAGGGGAGGGGAGGGAGAAGCTTGGAGGGGAGGTGGTCGCAGATGCAACGTGCAGAGAGATAGGGGCCACAGAGGTAATAAAGACTATGACCTTTACAGTAGACAGACTGTCACTTCGAGTTTGGTTCTGGACTGTGCGGTCACTGTGCTCATCTCAGTGACCCAGAGCCAGATTACATACACCCACCTGAGCCCAACCACCTCACCCCACTCCAAAATCTCCCTCCGCTTCACAAACACAGAGATTTGTCACTACATGGGGTTCAGCTCCTCTGCCTAAAATAAAAGACACGCTCACTTTTTGCTGCTCTCTGCAGACTCCTACCTCACAGGCAGAGCAGAGATAGCAGCCTAATCAGGAGGTGATGACAATTCACAACAGCGCATAACACCCTCCCTAACCCGCTGCACTGCTGTCAAAACCGAGGCCTGCTCCTGTCCTCCTTGATATGTCAAGCTTCTCCTTCATCTGTACATTTGGTACACAGTGTTCTCATTTGTTGCAAGAAGTTCAGAAAGTAGAGATTAATGTTTTAAAAAAAAAATCATTTATCTAAATTTAAAAGTTTCTACTGGAAGACTTTACAGTTGGATCACCTACCATGACTAAACCACAGAGAATTAATGCAGAGAAACGATGGTGCTCACACTCTGCAAATGAAGGCACAGTTTATTGATTATGAATATTAAAGCCTCACTTTTCCTTGTGGTACCTCGGAGGATTATGAAACCCTTGATTTGGAAATAAATGGCTGATTAATTCTGCAAAGAAAGGGTTACGCACAGTCTTGAGTTTTCTTCGGTATAAATATCTTTAGGTAATTAGAAACATTAAACCAATTACTCTAATGAACTGATTCTGTCCCTTTGCCCATTTGGGCTCAGCTCTTAAAAAAAACAAAAAAAACTTGTATCTGTGAGAGCAGTAATATTGTGATTTATCCCACAGCAGTAAAATGAATTAGGCTGAGAGCTTTCTGGCTCATACACAGACATTATTAATGAACTCCATCGGCATTCGTTTCCTCCTCAGCTCCACTATCGCTGATGAGGAGGGAGTGCTTTTTTTTTGGCACACTTTAACTCCAAGTTTATTTTCTTAAAGCATCCACACAATCTAGTTTTATTTAAACTGTCTTTTTAAACAATCGCAGGCTGTTTGTTTCTCAAAGTGTAGCATCATAGTGTGACAAATTCTGAAATTACCACACTGCAGACTGATGGTGCCAGATGCCACACACACACACACACACTAAATTCTTGCAACAGTTGCCCCTAAATCATTTCCAGAGCATGAAATGGAAATCAGAGTGACTTTGCTGCACTGACATGAACACCTTGTTCAGTCCGCGCAGTCTAATCATCCCCACCCAGTGGAGGTGCTGGCACAATGCACTGCAACAGCTCATTTGGCAGCACTGCTGACATCTTCATCCCCAACTTACAGTCATGGGAAAGATATTCAGGCAAAGTTGCAACATAAATTTTTAAGCAGAAATCAAATACTGCCTGGTTACTGGAGAAGTTAACCCGCTCTAGTGAGGAACTCTTCTACCAGGTAAATTCCCTGCAAGGAATAATCGTTTTCTGCCTTTTAATTGGAAATCAAAGCCTCAACAAAGCAACAGATGCTTACAGAATATGTGAACCAAGTGTGGCAAATGGCATCTGTGTTTTATACATGAAGGGACGTGGCTGGCCATTGTACCGTAAAACCAGGTCTTACTGTGGGCTCTAAAATCCCTGCATGACAGCACTGTAATTTCATTTATCACGCCTCAGCACGCACCAAATCAGACATGGACGCTTACTATTCTGCCACTGGTGTGCAGGTTTGCAGTGGGAGCTGGGGTGGGGGAGAGTCAAAGCAGCAAAGAAACATTGGTGGGTGGGTTCAATTCGATTTCTAGTGTTGTAGGAGTCCTGAAGTGGAACAAATTCAGCACACAGGAGCAGTGAAAAGAAGGCGGATACACGGGATTATTGAGAGAAATGGAGGGAATGACAGGTGCAGATATGTAAGGGCTTTAGTGGTGCAGCAGGGAACCCCGAGGAAGCAGAATGAGTAGTAGCATTCTTAAAACAAACTGGTACTGTGACAGTACACTTTACAGACGGGGTGACAAGATTTTCTTGATGATAACTAGGAAGTGTTACAACCAATATTTAACTGCATTTTTTTAAGCCTAATATAATAAAAATCATCAATATAAACCACTGTAACTACTGTCACTTTCTGTGATTACCATTATTTAAACATTCCTTTATGGCCGTAGAAGTTTTCTGACTAATATTCTTCTCAGCTTTTCTTATTAGATTTATCACGTTCACATGACTTTCAGAAAACTTTACCTCTGACCTTGAGGTCAAGGTTGCCAGATTCTTATTAGCTGCATCTATGGTGTTCCTTTCAAAATCCAGGATCACATCTTTCTTGAGTTGGTCGCCCAGCCAGCAGGGTGACGACAATACCCCATAAGCCTTTTCAGGCAGAAGGGGGAAAAAAGAAAAAACAGCTACTCTTTGGGGTATGGCAACACAGTGATCAGTGAAAGGGTCTTGAGCAATGCTCTTAATTCCATGATTCAAGGCAGAAACTTTTCCAGGGAAATGGAAGGGAATTACAGGAATTGAGAAGGATAGAAAAATATTTACTGAAACCAGAGCCAGACCAGTTGTTGCTTCATTTGAGCAACTGAGCATTTGGCAGAAATGCGGCATCTCGTTGAAGTGAAGCCAAGTAACACTATGAAGAGTGGACCAAAATTCCTCCAAAGATGTGAGTGATAAAGTCGTTCTTTTTCACAACTGTTTGAGCAGATTTTATGAGCATCTTAGTGTTTTGATCACAGACTTCTCACTGCATCCCTGGATTTTTGTACTGCAGTACAAACATAACACAGCTGAGATGCTCGGAGGAGCTTCAGAAGGGAAAAAAGAAAATGGAGGTAAACAGATGAGAAGTTGGACATGGAGGGGATGGAAAGTAGAAAGAAAGAGTGGAAGAAAGTCCAAGATAAAGTGTTATTGTACAGTTTTCTGTCCAGCTGTGGTTGTGTGGTGTGATTTCCAGTAAACTCTGGATTTAAGTCTACTTTGTATCCCACACTTTCTGGGCAGGTTGTGGTTTTAAATGGTCTGAAGTAAAAAGAAAAACCCTTATACAGTGCTTGTCCATTTTTAGCTATGTGAACACAATTAGCTGTTAAACCTGCTAAAACCAGATTCCAAACGTGTAAGGGAAAAATTACATATCCCAGAAATTTGTCCTACTTTGGGCTGTAAATTAGAAACCAGGGAGCCAGTTAGATTCAAAACATTCCTTAACTGGCACTTTAACTAAAATGTACTAAATGTCAGATTTCATTTTTGGACATTTATCTCTCTCACTAATGTCAATAAGACATACCAAACCTAAGACATTTATGAATAGATGAACAAGTCATGCCGAAGGATTGGCAATTGCAGTCCAGTTTAATCAATGAACTAGCTTCATAAAACTGTTAGTAATAAGTTAAAGTAAGGCTGTTTAGCTCCTTCTTTTTGGACTGTTTATGTACACTGCTCAAAAAAATAAAGGGAACACTTAAACAACACAATATAACTCCAAGTAAATCAAACTTCTGTGAAATCAAACTGTCCACTTAGGAAGCAACACTGATTGACAATCAATTTCACATGCTGTTGTGCAAATGGAATAGACAACAGGTGGAAATTATTGGCAATTAGCAAGACACACTCAAAGTAGTGGTTCTGCAGGTGGGGACCACAGACCACTTCTCAGTACCTATGCTTTCTGGCTGATGTTTTGGTCACTTTTGAATGTTGGTGGTGCTTTCACACTCGTGGTAGCATGAGACGGACTCTACAACCCACACAAGTGGCTCAGGTAGTGCAGCTCATCCAGGATGGCACATCAATGCGAGCTGTTGCAAGAAGGTTTGCTGTGCCTGTCAGCGTAGTGTCCAGAGGCTGGAGGCGGTACCAGGAGACAGGCCAGTACACCAGGAGACGTGGAGGAGGCC
>JAMQGT020009575.1:0-11962 GCA_024447675.2 Pterophyllum scalare | reverse complement strand
ACCACCTTGCTGATGCTATTCAGTTTCATGCTATACACACAGCTGAATATGTGGAATACCACTAAATTAGCAAAAACAAACCAAAAACGAAAAAAACAATGGCTGGTAGACTTTAAAAGCCAATCGCAGATGGTGGATTAATCCAGTTGCCTGGCTTCGTAGTTATAGGCGCTGGCACGATTTGGTGGCAGGCCGGTAGTGCTTCTTCTTTTCACAGTCATCAATATTTTACTGCATTTGCTTCTATAGACTTTGTCATTTTGACTCTCAGCGTATGTTCAGCAGTCGCAACAGGCACACATGGACAAATATGTCAAAAAGAAAATCACTAAACTGCAATCAGGAATTCATCTGAGAAGCATCCCACTTACTCATCATCATTTTTTTTTCTTTGTTGCAGTCTCTTCAAAGACCCAATACACAAACAAAACAACAAAGAAGGCAATTGATGCAAGATTTCAAATGTGTCACGCATTTATTTTCCATCTCCAGGATTTTTGTGTGTCCATTTGCGTTATGCACACATCCAAATACATACACATGCACACACACACACACACACACACACACACGCACAAAGCAAGGAGCAAACAAAGTAATCTAAAATTGTCTAAATTGCTTCAAGGTCTCAGCCAGCTCTTGCTAAAAAGCCGCAACATTTATGTAAAGCAGAAAAGGAAAATTGATTCTCAGCACGACAACTCCAGCGAGACATTTCTGTGACGGGCATTGATTGGAGTAAATTGAACCATTTCACTGCCACAATGCTCATAAATAACTAACTTGGACAAAGTTGTAGAAGCGAGTTAAGTTGCCTGGGTGTGGCATACATACACTGAGAAAATAGACATTTACTCTCGTTTCGCTGTATATTACGGGGGATTAAACAGAAAGACTGTTTTATTTTTGGAAGGGGGGTTCTTCCAATTTTGCTTCCCTCTTCAAACTAAGATTTTCATTACTGTGATTCATGAAAGCATTTTTTTTGCAATGTTTAAGGTAGTTCCAAGCTGTTTCCTCAGCAATCTTCCCTGCATCTCCTCCCTAAAGCTCGACTAATTTTTTTTAAGGGTTTTTAGTGCCAGCCGAGTGCTTTAGTTTGACTGAGCCCAGCTCTGATAGATATAAGAAGGGACTGGATGAACAGTCTAATGACCGCTACATTAAGAGTGGAGTTACTGAAGGGACACATTCATTTGAATGTTGTGGACCATCAATTCATTAACTCCCTCTGTGGTATTTACACACATTTGTGTCGGAGCAAGAAAAATGGGGAGAAAAGAGTAGCTTTCACAGCTGCAGATGTAGCTGATGGATGTTGATGCAGGTTGTGATTTATCTCGTGAGCAGGGAATGGGTTTCGGTGGCCCTGTAATATGGGGGCTGGATGTAAGGAAAGGACGACTTGGCTCAGGGTGAGAGCCGTGCACCTTGTAATGGATGCCAGCTGAGGGGTAATCATAGCAGACACTAAAATTAGTCCCTTCAGTGCTGTGAGAGTATGAAATATGCAAACTGCTGTATAGAGTCAAGCATTCCTCTCCTTTAAAAAAATCTCATGATGGAATTTAATGCTTCAAAAGTAGTAGTTACTGTAAATGCTTAGTCTTTCAGCTCTCAGTGTCTACTGCTGAAAGTCGGAATACGAATGAATGCCTGCTGTGATGTGGCATCCAAAGAACAGGCTAATTAGGCTCCCTGGTGCAAATATATATATATATATATATATATATATATATATATATATATATATATATATATATAGGTCTGCATCCAAAAAATTGCTCATTAGTCGCAACTGACTATACAGAAGACTACATTATGAGTTTGTTGTTGTGCTGTGGTGTCCATAGTCCATTGAAGTCTCCCATGTTACCCGTGCAGGGTTGAGCCCCGTCTTACCTGCCTCAATTCTTTATGGTATAACTGAGAAAATGCTGGAAACATTCTTCAGAGATGTTTCACTTGCACGTCCATGATGTGAATCTCCCATTCCTCCAAAGAGTGCGCTTACAAAGTTCCACTGCACTGAACTCTTTTTAGGACAGTATTGCCATGTGGCCAATGGTCATTTGGTACTAATGGAATCAAATTGTGCCAAGAGAATATCCTTCACCCAATCTTCTAGGGTCCAATTTTGGTGAACCAATGTGAACTTTAGCCTCAGTTTCCTGTTCTTAGCTGACAGGAGTAGGACCCAGTGTGGTTCATGGGTCAACATGTTGTGCATTTAGAAATAGTCTTCTGCATACCTTGTTGTAATAAGTGGCTATTTGAGTTACTGTTGCCTTTCTATCAGCTTAAACTGACAATCACTGGATCTTTTCTCTTTTCTGGGCTCCTATATAAACCCTAGAGATGGTTGTGTGGTTGTGTGTAAAAATCCCAGCAGATCAGCAGTATCTGAACTACTCAGACCTACACATCTGGCATTAACAACCATGCCATGTTCAGAGTCACCTAAATCACCATTCTTCCCTATTCTGATGCTTGGTTTGAACTCCAGCAGGTAGTCTTGATCATGTCTACATGCCTAAAATGGGTTGCTGCTGCAGATACTTGCGTTAACAAAGGATGGGATGGGTGCACCTAATAAAGTGATTGGTAAGTGTATGTATCACAAAAATACATTTCAGTATTTATTTATCTAGTCAACATCGATCTGATACATTTTGTGTGATGGCAATGACATAATTAACAGCCTGTGTAGTTTTTGAAAATGTTTATTATTTCATGTCAAAAGCTGTACATAGATTTCCTTATTGGCTCGCTTCCATAGTATGCCTTTTGTCCCATCTCTCTCCCTCATCAACCAGTAGGGGCACTGAGCCTGGTTCTGCCAGAGGTTTCTTCCTGTTAAAAGGAAGTTTTTCCGTCCCACTGTCACCAAGTGTTTGCTCATATGGGATTGTTTTGATTGTTGGGTTTTCTCTAATATTACTGTTTATATTTATATATTATATATATAAATATATATATATATATATATATATATATATATATATATATATATATATATATATATATATATATATATATATATATATATATATATATATATATATATATAAAATTGAATTGAATTGAATTGAATTGAATATGGGGGCCCTGCGACAGGCTGGCGGCCTGTACAGGGTGTACCCTGCCTCTCACCCTATGTCTGCTGGGATAGGAATGAAAATGTCAGAAATGGAGGTGAAGCTGGGATGGAAGTGGGTTGCAAAACAGGTTTGCAGAGCAGGTGAAACTGTAGTCAGGCTGAAGAAGTTTAGATAGCAATATAGCCAATATGAGATTTGCCATAAGATGTACTGAATGGGTCAATTCATGTGGGCTGTCATTAAAATCAGTGGTACTAGCTTATCTCAATCCAGTACATGGATATGGTGAGTCATACTTTAAAATGTTCACAGGGATCTATGCGCATACTGAAAAAGTGGGAGCAGGTCCCTAGATAATGGTCCTATCAACATGTTGGACCTAAAGATAATATTTGCAGAAGTAGAGAGCCTAATTATAAGTAGTAGTTGTGTGGCTGTTCATAGTTGGAAGGTTTTCAACTGTAGTTTCAAACAGTTTGACTAATTAATGTCAGTTAAATGAGGTCCAACATATTTTTTGAAAGGTAATTATATCATTTTACGATTCGCTGACCATTTGTCACCACTGAGTATAAATTAGCGCTTGCCTGCCTAATTGTACCTCGGCATATTTGGAAAAGCTCAGGGAGATGAAAGAAATGATCCCAGAGACAGTTCAAAGTTTCAGACATTAGACTAAAGATGATATGCCCAGAGGGCAAAAGTAGCATACCAAAAGCAAAGTTGTAATTTCAGCCACAGATACGATGCTTTGTTTAAGTTTTGAAACAGCAGGCTGGACGCTGCCTCCCGTTCTGTGCAAGCTGACAAAAGACTGAAAAAAAAAAACAAAAAAAAAAACTGTGTCATATCAACAAGCAGTCTTTGTCAGTTTCTAAGTCTTTTCATCATAGAGCTGCTCAAATGTCTGATCCTAGAGGATCAGACAGATTTTCTTGGGATAACGTCAGACTGCTTTGATGTTATTAAAGGACCAGTGCAAGAACTGCAATAAGCTGGTCTGTGGTGGTTTAGAGGTACAACCTCCAAAGAGGAAACAAATTCAAGCCATTTTACTGGTCCTGGATAATAAAAATGGCAACACATAATGTATCATATTTTCTGCAACAGCCTGCCATAGTGTTTTTAATATATAACTATAAAATAATTCAAGTGATCTTTTTTTTTAATTATTTTGACACCATGATTTAATTATTTTTGTGTAACAGTTCCAAATATTTGTCATGCATCTCTTTGATTACCAATAGTTGCTATTAGCCCCTGAAAAGGTAATATTAGTCAATCCCTAATATGCCAATAGAAATTTTTTTTAAATACCCACTCATTCATCCTGAAATTATCTGAGGGTTTTTTTTTTTTTTTTGAGACCTGAAATCTTTCCTGAGTTTTTACATCCAACCCTGATTCCTTTCAGCTGCTTTGTTGAGTGAAGACTTCCACTCTGGTAGAGGAGGTAGCTGACACAGCCTGCCACATCTAAAGCAGGCAAATAGGACAGGCTTTCACCTTAGTCTTGCCAGACTAGGTGCCCATCAGCCCGATGTCAAACCCCCATTACTGTCTGAATATCAGCTGTCGACATGTCAAAAGGACTCCGAGGAGGAGCGACTCTCTGAAGTGCTTTTCGCACTTTTGTTCTACTTCTTTTCATTTATCAAAGTCTCGCTCCCTGCCAGAGCTTGATATCTAAAGATTGAAAGTCTTTGTGAATCTCTGACAGTGTCTGTCACTGGATTGTATCGTGTCCCTTTGCTTGAAGTACTTACAATGTGGAGTAATAGAAACTTGGGAAACTTAATGTTACAGCTGACTGAGCTTTTTCCAAGGGGAAAGTTAAACTACTTTTGGAGAGAGGGTCAGGGGGAAACTGAGACTCGTGAAGTAGAAAAAACTCTGAATATATAAATGTTTGCTTTTAAAAGCTACTGTCTAGTTTTTGCATATATTTTCTGCTTTGTGAAGTTCTTTGCACTCTTGTGCACTGTTGTCTGGTTGGCTCAAACTAAGCTGTGAACCCCAGCGGGGAAAGCTTAATTACCATTTGATGAGTTTGAGAACAAAGCTGCAACATTACAAGCTGAAAACTGGTTATTGGTTTCTAGTGCTGTTGCTATAATTTGGCCTTGGTTGTGTTCGATGCTTTGGTCTAAATTGTTCTGTCACTGGAGGTTATGGGGATAAAAAAAGAAGCTCTCTACTGAGACTGAAGGTCTCTAATTATCTTATTCTTCTCACACAGCTATATTGTGAGGATGGAGTCAGCTTGACAAGAGGACAGGGAATATTTATCAACTCGATGGAGAAAAAAAGACAGGAAATTGTGTTCTTTGTATACAAATAGCTGTTTATCTGCTAAATCTAAAAAAGGATAAGTGAATGAACTCTTTAACTTGATCAAATGGAAGCTCTATATAGCTGTCGAAAAAGCAAATCCTATCAAAAGCAATAATGCAAAAGTAGATAGTTTAGGATGCAAATACAACTTTATATATATATATATATATATATATATATATATATATATATATATATATATATATATATGAAAAAGAAATGCCAGTGAAATGGGTTTTAAGCACATGCATAAGTAGTTTAATAGGAATGTGAATATGAAAAATGTTGAAGCCTAACTCTAGACAGGATGGTTCTATGAACTATATTCCCAACCCAGAGATCCATTATATTGCCAAAAGTATTCACTCACCCATCCAAATCATTGAATTGAATCCAATCACTTCAGTGGTCATAGGTGTATAAACCAAGCACCGAGGCATGCAGAATGCTTCTACAAACATTAAAGAATGAAAGAATGGGTCAGTCTCAGGAGCTCAGTGAATTCCAGCGTGGTACCGTGATAGGATGCCACCTGTGCAACAAGTCCAGTCGTAAAATTTCCTCACTACTAAATATTCCACAGTCAACTGTTACTGGTATTATAACAAAGTGGAAGTGATTGGGAATGACAGCAACTCAGTGGGGTCAGTGGGTGCTGAGTCTCATAGTGCACAGAGATCACCAACTTTCTGCAGAGTCAATCACTACAGACCTCCAAACTTCATGTGGCCTTCAGATTAGCTTGAGAGCAGTGTGTAGAGAGCTTCATGGAATGGGTTTCCTTGACCGACTAGCTGCATCCAAGCCTTACATCACCAAGCGCAATGCAAAGTGTGATATGCAGTGGTGTAAAGCACGCTGCCACTGGACTCTAGAGCAGTGGATACATGTTCTCTGGAGTGACGAATTGTGCATCTCCATCTAGCAATCTGATGGACAAATCTGGGTTTGGCAGTTGCCAGGAGAACGGTACTTGTCTGACTGCATTGTGCCAAGTTTTCAGGAGTTCGGCTCGTCCCCTTAGTTCCAATGAAAGGAACTCTTAATGCTTCAGCATACCAAGACATTTTGGACAAATTCACGTTCCCAACATTGTGGGAACAATTTGGGAATGGCTGCTTCCTGTTCCAACATGGCTGCACACCAGTGCAAAAAGCAGGTCCATAAAGACCTGGATGAGTGAGTATGGTGTGGAAGAACTTGACTGGCCTGCACAGAGTCCTTACCTCAACCTGATAGAACATGTTTGGGATGAATTGGAGTAGAGACTGTGAACTACGCCTTCTCATCCAACATCAGTGTCTGACCTCACAGATGTGCTTCTGGAAGAATGGCAAAAAATCCCCAGAAACACACTCCAAGAGAATGGGATTCAATTCAATTCAATTCAATTTTATTTATATAGCGCCAAATCACAACAAACAGTCACCTCAAGGTGCTTTATATTGTGGGTAAAGACCCTACAATAACACAGAGAAAACCCAACAGTCAAAACGACCCCCTATGAGCAAGCACTTGGCGACGGTGGGAAGGAAAAACTCCCTTTTAACAGGAAGAAACCTCCAGCAGAACCAGGCTCAGGGAGGGGCAGTCATCTGCTGCGACCGGTTGGGGCTGAGTGGAGAGAGACAGGACAAAGCGCAATGCAAAGTTTCTCAAGTTTATCTGAATGTGAAGGCAGATGAGCAAATACTTTTGGCAATACAGTATAAGTCTTGCCAAGGCATTCTCATCCCGGTGCATCTCCAAAAAACACAAGGTGTGTTTTGGCACTTTGCACTGTGCTGTGAAGGACCGGCTGTTGCAAAGTTGGCTGTCACAATTTCCAGGGCTGCCAGTTACTAGTTTAATAGCCAGAACACTGTAGTTTGAGTCCCATGTGGACCTTTTAGCTTTTTGTTTCACTTTTTTCCCATTTTCACTTCCACTTGCTGTTTAGGCTTAGGCACTAAAAACAATTTGATTAGAGTTAGGACTGTGGTTTGGGTTAAATTAACCCGGCACATTGAGAAATGGGGATTTGGCAGTGCTAGCCCCATCTTACTAATGGCATACACATCAGTTAGTGCCACCAAAGGTCACGGAGACACACCAGCAGTTTTGGCAAGACTGCATTATTAGATGCCCCCAGAATGAGAATGGTCTTGTTTTGTCCACCTAAAGAGCTCATATACCCACCCAATGAAGACTTTTTAAAAGATGACCATTATAGATATTTTTAGCATTCATTGTTTACTGTAAACTTGTCATTAGCCCTGGAGAATAGCTGCCTTCCTTGTGTCAAGCTTCACATCATAATGCTACCAGCACTAACATTTGCAGACCCTCAGCAGTGTTTTAGCTGATTGCAATTCTGTTTTAAAAGCCTTAAAAAAAAAAAGCTGACCCTGCAATGACCTACAGCCAGGGTCAGTCTTCAAATGCATTGGCGTCATTTGACTACTATGAGGATGCGTCTTGATTGTGTTAATCAAGGAATCCAAAGATGTGAGCTGCTGTTGTTAAAATGATGTTTTCCAACACTGTGCATAAAGTATTCACAGTGATACATGATAGCAGCTGCTGGCACCACTGCTGTCAGCAATCCAATTAAAACTGTTAATACCTTTGATTCTTGGTCATTCTTTTCTCTGCTTCTTATCAGTCATATTAGTAGTTTGATATAGAGTAGTTTCACTGGTGATGATTTGCTTTGCAAGCAAGCTGCTTATTATAAATGAGACCTATTATTTTCCTTATATTTTGTACATATACAGTACTATATGAAAGATGCACATATTAAACATGGACTGCTGAACCTTTTTTTGCAAGGCACTAAAACAGATTGTCGCACATACAGAACTAAAGTGCTGCACCAAAGACCAGTAACAGAAATTTAAGGATAAGGATTATTTTGAACGATGAATCTCTAGCAGAGTCCAAGAAAAAGACTATACTGAGAAAATATGGATAAGAGATCAAGTTATAGTGAATTCCATGAAGACATTTACGAAGGAATTTACTGCACTGTACCCCAAAACATTTTTACTGTTCTTGCATCCTGTTGCTAGTTGCAAAATTCAGCTTAGACATCATAGTTTCCTAGGCAGAAATCATAAAATCCAAATGTTTAAAGAAGTTTAACTACTTTAATGATCTACTGAAGTTTTGTTCCATTTATATCCAAATATAACTTTGATTGGATGGCTCTGAAAAAAAAAACAGGTTCTTTTCAATGTAGATCTGATGGCAGATGACTCCCTCCCTGAGCCTGGTTCTGCCGGAGGTTTCTTCCTGTTAAAAGGGAGTTTTTCCTTCCCACTGTCGCCAAATGCTTGCTCATTTTGAGTCGTTTTGACTGTTGGGTTTTCTCTGTGTTATTGTAGGGTCTTTCCCTACATTACAATGTGCCTTGAGATGACTGTTTGTTGTGATTTGGCACTATATAAATAAAATTGAATTGAATTGAATTGATTAGTTGTCAAACAGTCCAACCACCTGATGCTTATGTCTTTTCACGGTAAATCTTATCTCCTTGAGCTGCGAGGAATCACGATGAACATTTTAAAATTATTTTCTGATGTTCTCTGAGTTTGTTGCAGCAGCCTGGATTAATTAGGGAGATCGCTTCACGTGAGTTTTCACTGAATTGAATTACCTATCCTGTTATGTCCTATATCATGGGTGTGCTGTAAACTAGAGCATACCATGACACAGAATGGATGTGTCAGCACCTTCTGAACATAACTTTAAATTTGCAACACATGACTGGATTAGATTAATGTGGTGTGTAGCTCAGGTGTTAGGTTGGGCAGTTCACTTAGGGTTGATGGTTCAATCTCCAGTCCTGGAACATGCAAATCTAGCTAGCAAGTCACTACTGCACAGAAAAAAAGATAAATGTTTATACAAAAGCACAAAAGTGAAAAAAGCAGCTTGTTGTCTTAAAGCATTAACGTGGCCCACAGCCATCAAATTTAAAGTACAGGGCTCTGAGATGCAGTTTGTTGGAGAAAGACTGTTTGCAAACCAGCCAGCTTTCACACATTCATGTGACACTGGGGTGGACAGTTTCAACTCTTTGTTGTCATGACACCATCAAAAGTGCTAAAATTGCTTCCCTGCAAATTTTGCACATTGGGCTGTTTTTTGTTTGTTTGTTTTGTAAAGAAAGTATTTTTGAATCTGTATGGCTGCATTGCAGGGCTAATTTAGAAGCATGCCATTTTGTTTTCTGAACCCATCTCCGACCAGATGCTGCCATTAGCCGATGAAAGATGACATCCAATCTGCGTATTGACCATGTGGGCTCTAACCCTTTATTTTCAGCTCTGCTACATAAAAGGGAGACTGAATGTTGCAGGATTGTCCAATATGAACACATTTTCTTGGGAAACAAAACTGGAAGCACACAGATGGACTGTAATCTCAGTCTCAGCGTCCAACCTCAAAGATCCATGGCAGTGTTGTCAGAGACCACAATGAGAACATAGCAAACTCAAACTCTCAGTCTATATACAAAGTATACCTATACAAGATGAACGAGATGAGTTTCTGCAATATAGCATTACTGATGATAGTGCTCCAGAAGGTGCCGTTATCACAAACATGACATAGACGTTGTGTTCAATGACTCCAGTTAATAGAGGTGAAGCCTAGCAGACAGCTATTGGCTACAGCCAAGAGCAAACCTGTCAAAGCAGTCTTGCAGCTAAAAAAATCCAAGTAGGTGAATCATTTAAAAAAAAAACTCATTGTGCAGTTGTTATGAAGGGGAAAACTACCCAAGGAGGCGCGTTTGGGGCCTCAAAACTTCAAATTACAACCCGTACCTCTGAGAAAATAATGTGTAATTTTGAGTTATTCAGTAAAAAAATTGAGATAATCCCATGAAATGTTGGCATTTTTCCCCCAGTGGCAGAAACAAGCTTCCATATCTGACTGATACTTTTTTTTTCAAATTTTCTAGAGATATTGCAGTATTGCAGCTTTCACAAATTATATAATAAATAATTTTTGTGAAAAAAACACTGTGGCGCCTCTAGTACTAACACCCCTGAGCTTTGCTTAAATCACCACAACGCAATCATAAAAAAGCAGTCTAATATGCTTATATTATCACAAGTGGTACAGTTTTACAGCCCATGTTATTACACTGCAACGGCAATACTTACAATCCAAAGCTTATGAAATGGGATTAGGAATTAAATATTATTGGGGACTTTTTGGACCGAGGCCAAAGACTGATCTGATATTTTTAAGTGAAAAGACCAAATAATCAAAACCCTTTTACCAAACACGATAACAATGTGTAATCACCATGTGCGATTAACAATCAAGACTTGCCGGGCCGGTTATTTAAACAGTTCTGATTTAAATGTGCACCGACCGGCAACACAGTCAAATGATTTATTGGGCGACATAATAGCAAAGAATTTTCATCACTTTCCTCTGTCTTCAGTTGGCTCACAGCACTCGTGCATCATTACTCATCAGCTATTGAATGTAAAGATGCATGTGACATTCAGTAATGCATGCTGCGCACTCCACAATGGTGTCTGGAAGGGAAGGCTTACCTGTCAGTTTATCTAAATTAGATTTTTATTGATTTTCTTTTCCTTTTTTTCTCTTTTTGTCCTCCCTCTGGTTGTGTCATCACGCTGAACTCAACCTGACTAGACTTTAAATGTTAAAGGTAAAAATGCTCCTAAAGGAAAGGACACGATGCAGTTGGCATTTTACGGTTGATGACCTACTCCAGGAAGTGGCAAAGGATCAGTACTCTTTCATAAGCGTTACAATGCACTGTTGTGTCAGCTGTCATACACGGAGGGTATGCGATGTTCTTTGGAATATATTTGGGGATGAGTACAGCATGCAGTTCTCAAAAGGTTGCACAGGTGAAACAGGTGGTTTTGTGTTTTCCTGGAGGCTCACGCTGCAGCTGACTAATGGCCAGTGTGCACCATCCCTGCCAGCATTCAGTATTTTCATCTGTAATGAAAAGGTCAACCAAGTCACCGTCTCTAATAATGGCAGATAACCTGAAGTGAGCATGAATGACGGTGCCTGAAACACATCATTCAATCACAGAGCGATTTGTGTCCCCAGGCGCCGTGTAGGTCGAGGACACTGCAGGCAACACATAATTCACTTCACTGGGAGGATGTTTTCTTCTTATAGCTGAATATCAGACTACATTCGACTGAAGCCGCTTTCTCTGGAGAGTATATCAAGTGAAGGTTGCATGTTTCCAGCAGCACTGATACTCACATTTGCACAGCTTCACAGGAAATCCATGAGAGGTTTTGTCCGTTTGGTTGTCCGCAGCCTGATTCATTTGCTTTCACAAACGCACACACTTTGTAGCAAAGGAAATGGCGGTCAGCTATAATTCTGCCCACTCGTCAACTAATCAGTTCACGAGATTCAGGTCTGACTCTGTCCGACAGCCTAATGAAGGAGATCTCATCCTACCAACATATTTAATATACCGGGGTCTCTAAGGAGTCCAAAATATTTGAATGTAAGAAGAAATCAAAATACCA
>JAMQGT020009574.1:0-39786 GCA_024447675.2 Pterophyllum scalare | reverse complement strand
CACGGATGGATCCAAAACAAAGAAGAGTGCACAAGAAGAAGAAAGTGAAGAAGGGAGTGCAGGCAAAGTGGAGATGCTTGTCAGGGGCCATTTGTGAGCTCACCTCAGCTCAGATTTTCATTGAGAGAGACCAGGATACATGCAGAGGGTTGGTGTGACAGGGGGGATGCTAGGGATAGGGTGAGATAGAGGCAGATGATCCACTGTGGAGACCTTGAAAGGGAGCAGCCAAAAGATGAAGAAGTACATACACTGATGGTTAATTTCATGCGTTCTCTATGTTTTGATATGTTAGACGGTTTTGAAGACACATCTTTAACAGGATTAATGAGCTAAGAACAACTGTCACCTTGTCAAAAGGTGGAGTGTTATGTCTTCATTAAGAACTAAGGTCTCAGCGCTTCACCTGCAAGGCTGAACTCACCCAAACCCTTTAATTCAATAAATAAGTCATCACCACCAAAATGAAAATTCCTTTTGACATTCCAAAAGTATTCACTCACCCATCCAAATCACTGAACACTCTCCTGCTGAGTTTATGGGCTTATTCAGGTTATACTGAATAAGACATTAAGTCCATTTTGTACTGAGTCAGAAAAGAGGGCGTCTGGGGTATATACTCGTTAGCCACTGAGCATATCCCTGATTTCAAAGTCAGATCCGCCCCTTTCTTGTCACATCTGGTTTCAAAACACCAAGATGGTGATGGTGAAAATGCTCATCTCAAGGCTTCAAACCAGGACTTCACAAACCAATGGATGATTTTTCTTCCACGGGCAGGCTGCTGCCCCTGTAAAATGTTTTTCTCAGCAGGAGCTTCCATGTTCACATGCTGTCACAAACTCTGTTCTACTAAAGGTTTATGAGTAAGTCATGAGTTTGAATATTGTGAATATTACACCTGTGCACATGGAAATTTTTATTTGAAGATTATTCCACTAAAATGAACTTAATCTATTCTGATTGCCTTGCGGTAACTATAGGCACTATATAAATAAACTTGAAAGGAATTGAACTGAATTAAACACAGACAAATAAAATCACTGTTACTGTTAGGCACTATGCTCAATTTAACCCCCCAAAAAGTTCAGCAGGCACCACTATGGCTCACCTGGTTGAGCAGGAGACCCATAAGCCAAAGGCTACTGGAGCCTTGGTTTGACTTTGCCCCAGATAATTTCCTGCATGTCATTCCCTCCACTCTCTCCTTGACAGCTCTCTGTGATTTTTTTGTGTCAAATAAAGAAAAGAAAAAGAAAAAGAAAAGGGGAGAAAAAAGGACAAACTTAAAAGAAGACAAAAACTGTATTAACACTATAGCATCTGGTCAGGCATGTGTATATGATCCTCAGTAGACAGCAGAGGGATAGTTAAATGCACATATAAATGGAAAACAAATGTAATAATAATAATATGTTATGTGTGAAAGGAACAGCGGCAGAGCCGTGGTCTTCCTGCTTTCCAGCACCCCGAGGATGATGAATTAAAAGGAGCCTATAGTATCCCTTGAAAGGGATAGTAGGTGATGATTGGATATTACTGGACATACACGAACAAACCTGAACCTACTTTGGAGGATGAAGCCGCAAACTGGTCTAATGGCGACATCTAGTGGAGAAAAAGCAACGTCGTTGTTGTTCTTGTTCTTGTTACAAAACCATTGTATCAGATAAAGCATCAGTTTGGCGCCCTCTTGGGTTTACAGGGCAGTCACCTTTGACGCCTCCAGTCTTCAGAGTGCACATGCACCTCCAGTGAGTTCTCTCTGGTCATGCGCAGTACGATACAAACATATATATTATTTAGACTACACAAAACAGAATGGTAAACAGAAGGTGCGCTAATATGCAAACAAAAAATAAACTCAACATACACTATAAACACGTTATTGATCACTGAAACGTCAAAAGCAAGTTGGGAGGAGTAGGTCCTGCAACAGCCATGCGTTACACTACTGTCGTAAAACGTCTCTGACTGCCGTTCCAATGGCGTTTGCTGCGACGGCACTTTGCGGCAGCAGGGAAATCGAGGAGAAAGCAGCGACAACCGTCGCCAGCGGAAACGTTATCGCCCTAGAAAACCTCGGATTTATGTAATATTCGATGAACTAGCTTGTATATTGGTTGTATATCCCTTCACCTTGTGGATGAAACTGTGTTCAACGTTTTTCAAGTGTGAATCGCCACCTTAATGCAGTGGGATGGCCACAGTGCCGCCTGGGCCTAGTAGCGCACTGCCCGGATCCCCGGCTGAGATTCCTCCTTTCCCCGGGGCTGGGAGCGCGGAGCCGGCGGTGGAAGACGGAGAGCCGGCCTGCCGCGGGGAGGAGTGTGTACCCGCCGGTACGGGAAAGAAGTCTCAGTCAGTAAACGAAGTCACAAGGTCGGTTAAGAAGAAGCAGAAAAACATGCTAGCGCGAGCTAGCCCGGCGGCGCTGCACCTTAAAATGCAAGCACGAGAGCAGCAGCAGCTCAATGGCTTGGCCAGCCCCTCAGAAGACCCTGACAGCCACGAACGCGCAGGAAACCGGCCTGACAATCCCAGATCATCCGGCGACAACTGTGACAACAGCAGCGGCAGCAGCAGCGAGGAGGTTCCTGTCGCTAGAAACAATAGTGAACACTGCCAACACGAAGGCCACAGCCCCTGCTCCAAAAACGGCAGTCACTCTACCCATGTTAACAATAGCATGAACGGGATGCCGGGTTTCGCTACAGCTGAGGCAGCCTGCGAAGTGGGGAAAGAGTTTGACCACACGCCGCCCCCGAGACCGTCAAATGACGAGCCACCGGACGCTGCTGGGCCCGGCGGAGAGGAGAGCGAGGCTGACCGGCAACAGCAGCCGCCGGCTGAGGAGCTGGCCCGGCTTGACCTGAGCAGCTCTCCCGGGGAGAGCCATGCCATTCGCTATGTCCGCTACGAGTCCGAACTGCAGATGCCGTGGATCATGAGACTGATCACCAAGGACTTATCTGAGCCTTATTCAATTTATACGTACAGGTACTTCATCCACAACTGGCCGCAACTCTGCTTTCTGGTAAGTAGTAGACGGAAAGCCCTCTCACTGTGAAGAAAGCACCCTTAACCTCTTTAACTTTGGTTAGTAGAAGCCAGGGTTACGTTGAGTTGCAGGAACATTATTGGAGCTGAGTGCGCCAACATTGTTCTTCACCACATGTGACTGTACATCAGAGGCATGCACTGAAGCTAAAACACACAGGTAGACATTTCAGCACGCAGGTTAGTTTGTAATTTATTGCTGGCAGGCTACAACAGTGACACAGCCATGTGGCTATTAATAGCTGCGACATCAACAAATGTGTAACTGACACATCATCAGTAATGTCTCATGTTCATTCATGAACATATATATATATATATATATATATATATATATAAGCTTTGTAATGAATGCAATTAGAAAATCCTTAGTGTTAGTAGTGAGTTCTGTGCATTGGGTTTCCTCCTGCATGTGCAAGTATTTTCTGCTTTGATAACACTGCCCTTCCTCTAATTCTGAGCCATCAAGGTCCAAAACTTCCCTGTTCCAGTTCGGCTGTAATCATATAAGAGGAAGTACTATTAAAAAAGGTCAGAGGTCAGTTCAGGGAGCCAGCTGACCTGGCAATATGACGGGAACTTCAGAGGAACAGTTGCCAGGCTGTCAGCTCAGTAGACACTCGTAACCATTGAGTGTGTATTTTTTTTGTTGTTGTTGTTGTGTGTGTGTCTCACAGGCCATGGTGGAGCAGGAGTGTGTGGGAGCCATTGTATGTAAGCTTGACATGCATAAGAAGATGTTTCGCCGTGGCTACATCGCCATGCTGGCTGTGGACTCGAAACACAGAAGGAAAAGCATCGGTGAGATCTCAGCACTCCTATTCAGAATATTCCGACATTCTCTCCTCCACTGTGCTGTCCTGGGCAACCAAATCTCTTTATGCAAATGCACCATTTAGATATGCTCTGCACTCTAAGTGATGAGTAACATACTTTAATATATCAGAGAGGGAGGCCACAAATGGGTTTAGTTTCTCACTTTGGAGTCAGTTCTTACTTTGTTGACTGCACATCTTGTGTTTCAGGCACTAATCTGGTGAAAAAGGCCATCTATGCCATGGTGGAGGGCGACTGCGACGAGGTAAGTTAGACGGACCCGGTCCTTCTGGGCTTGCACTCAGTTTGCATGTTATTAACCTAATTTTAACACATTTACACACATTATGTAAGAACTGTTTATGCAAACTGTGTGCCAGCATATTCAGTCGTACTGTGAAAATATGCGTCCTCCATAAAATCAATAGTTTGTTATACTGTTAGCATTCCCTTCTTTGTTGAAAGTTTCTAAAAGGAGCACAAACTGAAGGAGAGAAAATTTCAAGGTCCAGTTATCATGGCTTGTCCTTCACATATCGAAATTCACTGGCAACCTTGGTCCTCTGCCATAAATCGTTCCCTCTGAATAACCACGTGTTCACTCTGCTTTCTTTGCATACTTTGAAATCTTTTAGAAGATGGAAGCTGCTTAAAGTGTGATTCAGCATTAAGATTTCTCCAGTCTCTTTGCTCTTTGAGAACAAAGGACTGACAGTCTGATTCAACTCAGTTGAGTGCTTTGAATGTGTACACACAAAAACAAAACAGTATATGGGTTTATAGGACATGTTTTCACTTTTCAAAAAAAAAAATCAACTAACTGCAAGCACATGTAGTTTTGCGTTGGTTTGGGTCCTGGAAACTACTTTCCATTTACCACGGACACTAACTGCTAACTGTTTTGGTTTTAAAAATTTTGCAGGCCCCATAGCTACAAAATTCAGTGGGTCTTCTGTGTCTCTTTCTATCCAAATAGCGTCTCTTATATAAAAGCAGTGACTTGCAATAGCAACTTTAATATTGGACCCACATCTTGCTATCTAACAAGATATAACACAAAAGTAAGGTAGGTTTAGAGTTATGAGTATTTATTGGTTGCAATTTTGTAGTTTCTCAGGTGATCAAAAGCTATCACTATATACCATACTTTGTATATCTATTTCAGCTGTTAACAGAGCAATATTTATATAAGTCTTGGACCTGACTTGTTCAGAGTAGTAGCACATGTACCAGCTCTCTTTCTGCTCAAGTTCTGGTTAGAGTGGCCCTTCATCTCACAGTAGATACACTCCAAGATATTGTAGTTAGCCAGTCGAACCACAGGATGAGAGTCTCTGACAGGAATGGCTGGGAGGTAGCTGGTTGGGAGTGAAGAAACTTTCAAAATAAGAGTGAAGATTGTCCAACAGTAAATCAGTCTGAAATGGTTGAAAAATAAGGTCCAAGTAAAGGCCGTGTTATTAAATTGATATTGATGCCATGATGGCAGGTTAATTTCCAGTGTTAACTC
This sequence comes from Pterophyllum scalare, assembly GCA_024447675.2. Taxonomy (NCBI): domain Eukaryota; kingdom Metazoa; phylum Chordata; class Actinopteri; order Cichliformes; family Cichlidae; genus Pterophyllum; species Pterophyllum scalare. The sequence goes on along the minus strand of JAMQGT020009574.1, from coordinate 34,400 downwards.
TTTTTTTATTTTTTGTTGCTTTGTTTTTAAATTCAGGTCAAGTGTTCAGCACTTTTGTTAGGCACCCGAAGCAATCAGGCTCCAAAAGTAGTGCAAAACCAGTCTGCTCACTCGCACATTCATTTTGTGTTCCCAGGTTGTATTGGAGACTGAGATCACCAACAAATCAGCCCTGAAGCTATATGAAAACTTGGGTTTTGTCAGAGACAAGCGGCTCTTCAGATACTACCTGAACGGAGTGGACGCGCTGCGGCTCAAACTGTGGCTCCGCTAGCGAAAAGCAGAAGGGACGGGGGAGGACGGGACAGCAGGTGCTGTTCACCTCGAACACTTATCAGCTTGACAACCTCAGCTCTGCCCTGGTCATTTCACTCTTATAGTCACACATACAGACACACACACACACACACACACACATATGCCTGTGTGCAAGGAGTACGCACATAGGTATGCATAAACAAGCAAATACACCCCCCATTTGTCCTTGACCTCTGAGCAACCGTTTAGGCAGAAATGAACTGAAATCCCACCAGGTGTTTCATGAAGGGGTCTCCGCTGCCTTCTGTGACGAGGGCGGGGCGAGTGAGGGTGGTCTCTGGGATGACCTTGTTGACCAGGGACTTGATGACATTGCGACCTTGAAACTCGAGCGCCTCTTCGACCAGGTGTGAGGCAGCTCGGGAGAGGAAGTGCATCCGGACCCAAAAAAGGACAAGGCACTACACCAAATCCTCCTGCAGAACCCAGGACAAAACGGACTTTAAAAAAAAAAACAGAAAAAAAAAAAACACCACCACATGAAACAAGGAAGTGGGGCGGTAAACACAGACTGGGAAGATAATATTTGTGGAGTTTATTTTTGTTTCTTTTTTAACCTTTTATGTTAGGCAGGGGGATGGAAAGAAGCTATAGTGTGACTGCGTGTTTGTACCGCCTCGTGTGTTTTTCAGAAAGCAAGTGGCTTTTTTTTTCCCCCTCCTGTTTGCTGTTGGTTTCACTGTGAGCGAGTGAAGAACACGTTTGTATGACTGCGCGTGGTTGGTTGTGCATACTGTGTGTTTTTGTTTCCCCATCTTGTCCAGCGGGAGCAGCACTTCCCCTGTTGTTGCTGTTACTGCTTCCATCATCTGCCCCAGCCTCCAGGACTGAAGCCTGTAAAGATATGCATGCTTTTATTTTAATGTGAGTGCGGGAATAAGAGTGCATTGATTAACCCAGTCTGAGGCCCTACCCCTAACCCAAGAACCCCTTCCTGTGTTTGTACGCATGTTGGCGCAGAGCAGCTGATAGAAACAAATCACTCCATTAGCACCTCAAACTTTGCCCAACTCGTGGACCTTTTTTCCGCTCTAGTGTCCTTTACTAAATCGCTCATCATCAAACCCAGACAGGGCATGGGTGAGGAGTCTTTCTTTTTGCCTATTTTTGCAGATCAGAACTTACTTTCCCCAAATGCACTGCCAGCTACTGCAAAATCCCCCCCAAAAGGAGAATATGGTGTCTTTAAAAGCGCTCCTTGCCAGTGATGGTGTGGTCAGACGTCTCCTCTGTTTACTAATCTGCATTATTAGCATGAATCTCCTCGTTACAAGTGCCACTTAAACGAACAGCTGCGACTGGAGTGATCTTCCTGCTGACGGGGAAAAAAACTCTGCAGCCACTTCCGGTCTGCCTCGGCACAAGATTGAGACAGTGTTACAAATGCTGGATTCCTGTTTGAGTATGCTGTGTGCGTGCGTTTAGAAAAAAAAAAGAAAAAAAATAAGGAGGAAAATAGATAAGTATTCTTAGCAGATCATATTTTATTATTTTGTTTGCTTTCACTTTGTTTAGATTCGTCTACTCTACACCTGTAAAACCTCATGCCGCTCTTAAACGGCTGAGCTCACAATGCACTTCCCGGGTGCGTTAACTCGACGCACAAACAAACCTCACTATAACATTTTAAGATCTCCTTCCTGGGACAGATGTGCCTGGGTGGTCCACGACACACTAACTGGCAAAGAAAGCTTGCTTCAACAGCAGTGAACAAAGGTCAGATGCACTTCTTTGGAAATTTGCTGCAGTGTGTATGCGTGAGTATGAATGCGTGTCTTCTGCTATTTTGACAATGGTGTGTGGATAATGTTCTGTTAGACCTTTACCTCTCTACTTTCAGAGGGCCCTGCACAGGAAAATCAGAGCCTTTATACTGGGCCATGTTTTGTTCCAGCCTTATAAGGACAGCGGTTGGAGGAAGGAACAAAAATGCACCCTTATTTTTCAGGAGTCAAGTTAGTGCTCAATGTTGTAGCAAAGGCAGGAGAGACATTGGAGTGGTTGTTGATGGGAGCATGAACCCTAAATCGGCGAATAAGAAAGGGGCTTTTATCCCATGCAGAACTTCTCTTTGTGGCAAATTATGCAATTGGGCATCTGTGTGCTTTTTGTCTGCAATATTGGAACTAGAAAGCACCACAGCGTGCTGCCATGTGGCACTACTAAAAAGAAAATCTGCTACACCACAGCAGATGCATTCTTCCAGCAAACATTCACAGGGAGTTCTAATGAATCAGGGATGGAAATGCTAGCCAACACTACAGGACCCTGTTCATGTTTAGGGTTTATTCCCCCTTTCAACAGCTCAGCTGAGATGTTACATCCAAGGAACCGAGGACTGGAAGGGAGAGTAGATGTTTACAGAGTTGCCACCCACATAATGTTCTGTCTATGTAAGTTTGTGTCTGTATGCATTTGGAACAATGGACAAGATTGATTTTTTTTTTTTCCAGATTTGTATAAGAGTGTTGTTCTATTCATTGAATATATTGAACGCATGTTTTTTTTTTTGTTTTGTTTTGTTTTTTCGGTGAATCATCTGTTGGGTTGGGGGCGATTTGTGTTGATTAATCAGATTTTATTTTTTCATTTCTGTGCTACTTAAACCCCATCCAGAGATGTTGTGAGAATACAAAAACAATCTATAGACCCCCGAACACCAACTATTACCTTTTGCTGCTCATCAGACAGACACTGTTTAGATTTTTTTTTGGGAGGGGGGGTCCTTTTCAAACTCCTTGTGGTTTATTCTGGAGCTTCAACCTGTCTCCCTCTTTCAAACCAGTTGTCTAAGAAGTGTTTTCAACTTTGAAGGAACTGGGTCTGTGCTCGTGCTTTTATATCAATCACGTGAAACTCTTGGCAGTTCCATTAGGTATATATGGGCATTACAGCCTGTCACAGTGGCTCTGTTCAGATCACGCTCACAGACTGAAGGGCTTCATCATCAATAATGAGTTTGTAGTCATGCCTTGTGGCGTTGCATACATTACCCAGTTTTCTCCGGCAGTGACTCAGTTTTCCCCTGAAATTTCCTTATCCCGATCAACCACTGTGCTGTCATGACCTAGGGCGACTGCAATCCTAAATTTATTATTATACTTATTTCATTTCTCCATTGATAGCAATTTTGTTGGTCAGTTAATTCATATTTGTATTGGCAGTTGGGCTGCGACACAAAACCCACACAAGCAGCCAGTCCACAGCGGTTTTCTGCAGCCTTTCCACCGCCATCCGTGAAGTGTGCAAAGAGGAGAGCAAAAGTTATTTTTTTAATTTTCATTTTTTTTCCGCATGTCTGTTTTCCTCTGTTCCTCTTCCCCGTCCCCTATTGATTTTTGATCTGGAAATGTCCAATAGCTTTTATTTAATGTGGAAAAAGAACACAGAAATAAATTATTTGATTTTTTTTCCCTTTTTTTTTTAAAATGCTGTAAAACTGAGTTGTCTGCTGTCTGATTTCGAGGCTGTAGCTGTATGTCAAACGAGTCCCAATCAGACATCAAAAAGAGCTCTTTATTTGATTATATCCACATCAAGAGTCCACTATTTTACATCACACATACCCTAAAACAGTATTATTGCTTATAAACAGGCATTTGTTAAGCATGTCTGATGGCTCATGAAGTTACAGAAAATGTATTTCCTTAAACAGAAGACACTTTAACAGCATTGGTATAACAAACGTGAATCAAATAACTACTTTGTGCCTCTTTTCTGTCTGGACTGCAGCAGAGAAGTTTCTTGGAACTCGTCTTTCAAAAACTAGACTTTAAACTTAGTCTAAAATCAGCTCATTTTATCTGAGCGACGTGACATTCTGGCTCAAGAGCGCTGAGGAAAAACCCTTCTGTTGTCAGCAGCAGATTAGCACACAAAAATAAGAATCTGCTTCTTTGTCTTCAGTGTTTGTGCTCTTCCAGTCAACAGAAACTTCATTTATTGGAAATTTCTGCAGCAGGTTGCCGTACGAATGGACTGAGGCTCAGTCATGCACTTAGGGACAAAAATGAAGTATGTAAGTGGCAGTGAGTTCATATCGCAGTATGCTACGTTTTAGGATGGTGGTATTTTGCATGTGCTTCTCACGGTGACTTCTATGAACAGATGACTTTCAATAAAACATTTGCATAAATTTCTCATTTTAAACCAAGCATTAAATGAAGTGACTTGTATGTGACAGGTTTTATCTTAACATGAATAGTTTGACATTTTGGGAGAAAATGCTGATTTGCTTTTATAATTATTATTTAACCAAGAGTTGGATGAAGACTTTAATACCACTTTGATTTCTGTCAGCTGAATATAAAGCAGCAGCAGAGACTTTAGTCCTCTGCAAAACTCTTGAGCCACACTTTGTTTCTTTATGTTTTGCTTCCATACAGCCAAATTGTGGTCTTGAGCAATAGATCTCCAGGTTTTCTGAAAGTCTTCCAAAGTTGCTTTTTCACTCATTTTCCATCCAGTCCTTGGACCTGACCATTTTCAGAGGAATGTTTTTTTTTTTTTAGTTTAAGCCACTTAACAGTGACCTATGAATCATTCAAGCATAAAAAAGGCATCTAACTCAATGGACAAATTTGTGTTGGATCTACACAGACAACTTAGCAAAAAACCAAACAGTTTTAAATCGTATCTGTAGGTACTTCATTACTAACAACCTGTGGTAAAAAGACAATTTTTTCCAGTTTCTTTGGTTGTATCTGTGAAAAATGCCGAAGATATCACAGGCAGAAAATAGTATTTCTGCACCAAAGAGCTATTGGCCAAAAACCTGGCATATCTCAGCGTGGTGCGCAGTGTGTTCTCAAAGTATTTGAGGAAACTGGACAAGTGGAGGACATAAAAAGAAGAGGCAGGCTTAAAAAAAAAATGACAGCAGATGAACAGTGCCTGAAGCTCCAGAGTCTACTATGACCTGGATGACTGCGAACCTACACAGACATATCTGAAAGTCACATCCTTAAGAAATAGGAAAACATCCAGCAAAGACCTGTCACAGGACCAGAGTGATGCATCTGACCCTTCAGCTGATCCATCGACTGTTCATTGAAGCCTCAGTGGAAGAGTTGCTGTCAAGAGGCCATTCCTAAGGAAGGAAAACTGAGGAAAGGCTGAGGTATGCCACATTACACAAGAACTGGACTGAAAATTAGTGGCAACAGGTCTGATGGAGTGATGAATCCAAATTTAAAATTTTTGGATGAAATCATTGTCAATATGTAGAGAGGTCAGGAGAGAGGTACAACACTGAGTGTCTACAGCCATCTGTAAAACACAGTGGAGGCTCTGTCATGTTTTCGGGCTGCATTTCAGCCAGAGTTCTTGATGATCTTGTCAAAATTGACAGAATGCAGAAAAGTAACATCAGATTTTGCTCCACCATGCAATACCATCTGGTGTCTGATTGGCAGCAGTTTTATTTCTCAGCATGACGATGATCACAAACACACTGCCAGTGCATTAAAAGCATACCTGGATAGAAAAACTCACAGTGGAACACTATCAGTCATGGATTGACCTCCCCAGAGCCCGGACCTCAGCATTATTGAAGCAGTGTGGGATCATGTTGACAGAGAACAGAACAAAAGGCAACAAACATCCAAAGAAGAGCTTTGAATGTCCTTCAAGAAGCCTAGAGAACTATTCCTGAAGACTACTCAAAGAAGTGGCAACAAAGCTGCCTCAGAGAGTTCAGGCTGTGTTTGCAAGTTTCAATAAAATTATGCACCTATTTCCTATTTTCCTGGCAAAAAGTAAAGAAATGTGGGGTGGTTCAAGATTTTTGCACAGTGCTATGGCTTATTTTAGCTTAGCTTAGCATGAAGACTAAAAAGAGGACAGCTTGCCTAGCTGTCCAGTAGTTAAAAAAAAAAAAACTTAAAGGGTTACTAATATTTGAAAATATTAATAGTTTCTAGAAGATATACCAGATTTATCGGGAAGTTTTAGACATGTTAGCAGGTATGTTTTGTCATCTTTGGATAGCTGTTAGCTTCAGCTAACAATAATTATCTAGTCCAACTCCCTGCAAATTAGCAGATTTCCCAAAAGTATCTACGTATACGAATACATAAGACTTTATTTACACTAACACAACTTGCCCCCAGTCAGCTACATATACAACACTTTAATTTACATTGTTTATGTCATGTATGTGACTGTTCTCCATTCATTCTACAACTTATGCCACAAAGCTACAAAAATTACATTTACCAGCAACACCATCCTACCAATACCCCCCTCTGCTAATGCATTATTATTTTTATGACCAGTAGTATTTTATGTATTTATTTTTGCCAAAGGTGCAATACACCAATCCTACCACACCCTTAGAGTCAGCAGCACCTCTCAGAGAGGGAGAGGGTGCAGATCTGATCTGTGTGCCGCCTATGTAAATTGTGCCCTTTACTCAGTCCCTTTCAGTGGATCAGAGGACAGCCCCAGGGTGATTGGAGATGCAGTAGTGATGGGGGTGTCCACCAAACCTCCAGTTTAGGAGCCTCAGCAGGTTGGTCAATGACAAAAGAGGCCCAAAAGGTTCTCATCAGAATTCATCCTCAGAGCTGTCAGCCAGCAGCATGGCCTGGTCCTGACGGCTGGTGCCGGGTTCTCGAGGTTGCTGGAGAGGAAAAAATAATCTTAAGGTTGAACCTATGCACTTCAGATCCACAGAGACCTGTTCCGTGTGACTGGTCCACAATAACAAGTGAAAACAGGAGAGTAAGTTATTAGGGTATTGACCTCCTGCTGCCTGACCTTCCTCCTCTGATGTTTAAAGCTGTTCCTCCTCTTCCGGTGAATCATCCTGATGCTGTAGAGGGCGCCAACAATTAGCAGGGCCCCTGTGATACCAATACCCACAGGGGCCAACATCCCGGACACGTACCCCGCCTGCAGAGGGCGATGAAACAGAGGTCAAACCCTAACTGTACCCCCAAATTATGTAGTGTAGCTGATGAAAGAAGCGGCATTTACTAAATACAACTGATATAATTGTATATTTTGATCACTGTCAAAATATTTTGACTCTGCAACCCACTTAAAACTATGAACCTGTTATACAGATATTTTCAGTATGCATCTTTCATTTAATTTTTTGATGATTTTAATTGCTAATGAATTCTTTAGATGTTTTGATAGACCTTTTTTACAGCCAGCAGGGGGCAGTCTTACCTTTTCTCTGATCAGCTCCACCCAGCTACGCACTGGAAGAAAAGCGGCATACTTTTAGCAGGGGACACACCTGGACATGGTTTCTTTAGTTTTTTTCTTTACAGGTCATAATTTGAAATTTTCTGTTTGTTTAGCATGATATATTTAAGAGGGCAACATGCATTTGTAGGAGCACTACATACATTCCATTATGTCCAACTGCTGATTTAAAATGTGGGTTAGAATTCATGTTCACATACTCAGCCCCTGGTTGCGTTGAACCCAGACAGGAGGTGGAGGGATGAGACTGTATGGAGGCTGTGTCGAGGATGTTTTAGGAGTTTCTGTTAGGTCTTCTTCACTCTCTTCTTCCACCGATTCCTCAGAGTTCTCATCCTCATCATCGTCATCCAGCTCCTCTGTGGAGAATAAAGAAAAATTATCTAGGAGGAGGAGGAGGAGGTAAGTAGAGGGGGATACGTGTTATGACCGTACATGAACATTTTACAAAAGGTATAGTTAATGGGGTTGTAGGTTGCATTAAAAAATTGGCCTACCCTCAGACTCCATCTCCTCTGATGTGGATTTGTGTGCTAGCTGGTGGGTTGTCATGGTTACCATTGCCATTGCTTGCTGAAAAGATGAGAGGGAGGGGCCAGCAGAGGACAAGTTGTCTTCCAGCTTTGGTGTCTTCACAGAGACTGCATTTGGTAAATGAAACAGAATAAGGAGAAAGCAGAATGTGTTGAGGCTTCATACACATGCTACGCATTACTGTTGTTTGTACTTTGGTAGTACCATGAAATACTTTTGATTTGTAGGAAACCGACTCCCCCCCCACCCCTAACCAAAACAGCTGTATGACAATAGCAATATTATTTACATAACACATTTCATTATACTCAATGTCAATGTGCTTAACACAGAAGATATGATATGGTCATGATTCCATAGAGCATCGTGTTGACTTTGATATTCTTTCAGTCGTTCGGGTCATACCACATCATCACTCTCACCTTTTTCTGAATGATCCTCTGGCTCAGTTCCAACTTGCCGCTGAGAAACAGATGGACCCAGTGAACCGAACGGCTCTAGGAGCTCGCTGCCGGATGTCTGCCAAGGTGACGTCCAGTCTGGTATAAGGACGGGTGAGGCGTGTGATGGACCGTCTCTGTCACTCTCTATGGTGACCAGCTGGTCCAGGCCCGCCTCTGACCGAGGAAACCCTCTGGGCTGGCTGCTGCCCGACACACGGGTAACTGCTAGCTGCTGCTGCTGCTGCCACTGCCCTCTCTGGTGTGACATCTTCAAACGGCTCAAAGATGAGAGGGAGAGCCTCTGATGACATTGTTGCCTCTGTGGCTTCATCCTGAGACATTGGGAGGGCGGTTTCTGCTGCAATTTGTGCCAACAGAGGCTCAGAGTCACATGCAAAGTCACTGTGTGTAGCACAACAGTCTAACTGGAACATTTCTGATCAGCTGGCTTTTATTTACTGATTGAACTAGGACAAATGAATGATGACAAGGCAGGTGTCTTGCTGTTTCTCTATGCACAATCCCGCTGACTGCTAAAATTAAAAATGTATGTTTTCCACAGAGAAGCAGCAACTGTATTCAGCATATAGCTTATGTAGTATTCATGACAGAAAGCAGCCTTTTAATACAGCTTCTCCTTTGCTCACGCAGCTTTCACATTACAAACTGCTTCAGAGCAGTGCAGCGAAGACAATGAAAAGAAGATGTTGAAAAAAATGTTCTTTCTAGATAAGAGGCTAGCACACAGGAAGGGGGTTGAAACAAGAGAAACTGTTACTACCTTTAATCCAAAGCATTTCTGAAGGAGGCTGAAAAATGCTTCTAAAGACTGCAGTCCTTTTACATAAGACTATTTTGGGAATTGAGTTTCCTTTGCTATTGGGAGAAAGTCATCAAACAGACAATCCCTGCACGGACACATACTGGCTCAGACAGACGTCTTTAATCCATTTCCCTCTCCTGACTCACTGAATAATAAGCAGCCCTCTCACAATAGCCTGAATGGAGAGTATCAAGGGTGAGAAGAATGAGAGGAGGTTAGGGGCTATGTATTTCCTGTTTTTAACTATCTAACTATCTATCTATCTATCTATCTTAAAAAGAAGAAGGAGCAGGCTGAATGTGCCATAGACTTGTATGACACACCTTGCCACCAGCCTTTTCCTGGCTGTTGTGTGTGCGTTCTCTTTTTTCCAAACTTGAGTCAAGAATAGAAAGTAATTAGACTGCCACGGGTCCCAGCTGGGGTTCAAAGTGGAGTGTGCAAAAAAGGAGGTGCCTTCTTTAACAATCATCAAATGCAAAATCTGCCGCTAGATATGTCATTTTCATTTCTGAAACTCTTTTTAATGAAGCCTCCTGAAACCCTGCAAAATCCAGCAAGCTGGAATATTGTTGGAAAGAATTCTTACTGGGTGACAATGACTGCGAAGCAATGCCTCCTACAGTGGCTCTTTAGTGTGCACATGTGGAATTAATGACCAGTCAGGGATTAGAGAATGTGTCACCCCAATAAAAATAATGATAGAAATCAGTGCATGTCTATTTTACATTAACTGTATAACTGTCCTGCCTTACCTCCTCCAGGTCTTGCTGCCTCAGTCCACAGACTTTCCGGGCCATACTCTCTGGGCATTAGGCTGGGTCCAATTTCAGGTAAAAAGGGATCTGGTAGTGAGGATATAGTTGCTCTGTCGTGGCCCCAAATTGCCAAAGGTGAGGATGTCTGATGGGCAACAAAAGGAGGGGTGAGACTGTGGGAAGTCTGGGTCCAGAGGGAAACAGAGGGATTTGGAGGTTCTGGTAGACTTGCTTCTTTATCCTGGTGAGAATCAAAGCTTTTCGTCCCTTCCACTCTAGCTGGGTTGCTCTTTTGGTTGTATGAAGTCTGTAGGTACAACGGTGCTACAGTGGAGGCCAAAAATCTATCTGGATTTCTTTTTCGAATACTGGCATCCATGTCCAACTCCCCTGTCCCACCTGTTGGAATTAACTGCACACCGTGAGCTGGTGCATCCTCCTTGATGCTCTCCGAATCCACAGACAGCACCAAAGCTGCCTCTGACTGCCTTTCAGAGTCTCCCATATCAGATGTGCTCCCGATCTTCTTTACCTCGCCGTTTTGGCTCCATGCCTCTCTACCAGCCTCGCTCAACCTAGATCTTCCATCAAGGCTGTCCCCATTTTCTGTCTGCGTCATGGCATCTATCCCCCCGGGTCGCCCATGTGGGCCAGTCCCCCCTCCTGCACCTACATTCAATGTTAGGCCAGTCACATGTTTTGAAATTGATGGTATAGATTTTAAATCTGTGGCATGTGTTGACCCGGTGGTTGTTACCAAGCTGGCCTGCGTAGGGTTGAAGTTTGGGACGTTGAACGGGGCTCCGTAGACACAGAGACACGTCCCAGTTAGTAGGAGGTGATGGAGCATCCCAAACATCAGCATCTCTGGCTCTTCTCAGTGCCTGCTGACAGTGAACACGAATGACACATGCTAAGAGGCTTAACAGAGGTGTGACCAATCCCTACCTACAACTTCTAAGCCCTGTTTCCCAGCTGACATATAAACATGGACAACGCAGAGGTGGTGGTGCATGAGAAGGGAGACACACCCAGCTGGGCTGAGTTAGAAAGTTTTGCAACTATAGATTAAAGGGGCAGAAAGCAAATTGCATTTAATTTGAGATCACCATCAATAACCACAGAGAAAAGGATTAGCAGCATTTCTGCCTGCCTTTGCTTTGATGTTGCTCTTGCATTTTTTTTCCCTTAATGCGGATGAAATTCCCTTTCATCTCTGATTCTTTTGTTCATTTTTGTATAAACAGAAGGAACTGCACAGTGTGAGAGAGAAACTGACACAGCAATCCTTAGCACCCCTCCACACTTCACCTATAAATAGCACCAGGTTTTCTATCCTCTAGGATCCTCTTCAGATGGCTCCATGAAAAATTTGTACATTTCCACTCAACTGCATCCAGCTAAAAACAGAGCATTTTTTCAGAAAGCATATGTGCTTGTAACATACTGACTCAAAAGCAAATCATGTACTGTGACATGTTTGTTGTTTCATTTGATGTGATAACAACGACCAACTAATGATCAATCACTGCTGTCAAAATTAGAGAGATGACTGGTACATACAGGGTTCACACCCTTCTTATTGCCTGAGTCAGATGAGCGTCTGAGTGAAATCCTCACCCAGCAGTGATGATGCACAGAACTGAATATTACACGATAACCTACTATCTATCCTGCCTTCACAGGATCAATACACTTTATGCACTCAGCCGGTATACTCATGCAGTCCTCCACATGACAACACGATCACCCGAGAATTTTGGACTGTAAACAAATTCACACTGCGGTGTTGAACCACACTTCTCCGGTCTGCACAGAAGGAGCGATGCATAGCCTCACATGCACCGATGCATCCACCTAAGTCGCATCATCCACCACATTCTGGTATCGAGAGCGAGATTTGCATAAGGCAACAATTAAAGTCGCGAAGGGCTAAAAATAGAGCAGTCTTTTACCTTGCAGAATTCATGACGGATTTCTTTTGCTCGGAGGACACGGAGCTTCTCTTACAGTGCGCAAAGAAAATGCAAGTCGCAGACGGACGCAAATTCGGCGTAGTGTGGAAAGCAAGCTGATGGAGAGGCTTGTTGTTGAGCAGCTCAGCGTCACTGACTCAAAGTGAGCCTACGTACGTCCGCCCGCTTCTGAAGTGCTGCCACCAAATGCTCCAAATCTGCAAGATTTATTATGATCGGACAATCCAAGCTCTGATTTACGGCAAATTTTCAGCTCATTTCAGTTGCTTCTGCTCATTCCTAGTCAGTTTTTTTTCCTCTTCATCTCCAGTGCAGCCTTTTGCAGTTTTGTCGTTCCCAAAGGGTCATATCAGGCTGCTGGTGGTGTTGAATGGACAGCTCCTAAACCTCGACTTACAGGTCACAGTGAGGGGGGGGGGAGGATACTGGAAAAGGTTCACAAAGTCATCGACACTTCCAAATTCTTAATAAACTGATTTCTGAAATAATTTTGATTCTCACAGAAGAGGAAAGTGTAATTTTAAAATGTAGATTAAAAGCAGTACTTGACACATTGTGCTGTTTCGTGTGGTCTTCCTTCATACTCATTAATAAATGTGCACGGACTGCTCGTTACGTCGCGTGCATTTTTTCTTACGTAGATTTTACAGTTGGAGAACTAAAACGGCTTATTTCATACACAAACGAACTGAGGGGCTGTACCAAGGTCTAGTATGTGGCAAATAATGATTACTTTTAATTGTCAGTCATGGAAAGCAGAGTAAAAAAAAAAAAAAAAAGTAGAGTAAAACTATAGAATTACTTCTACTTCTCTAAGTCTAAAAGAAATAAGCCTGCATTTGATTGCGGATAAAATCCGCTGTTCTACACAAGGGCTATGCAAATAAAGGTTTTATTATTATTTTTTTACGTATTTTTATGTGATGTCATCGCGTCTCTGAAGGCCCCGCCCAGTCCAGAAGGAAGGTAACAGACCTCTAACAGGATGCCAGTTTGAGGCTGTCGGCACTAATTACACGTACAGTTTTCGCCCAAAGGTGACGCAGCTATTAAAATGCCATTATTTGACGGGTTGGGGAGCGGAGGAGAGAAGACTGCGATTGTCATTGATTTAGGAGCAGCATACACAAAGTGAGTGTCAGTCGTTAGCACGCCCTGCTAGCCACTCGGCTAGCACAATATGCTAACATGCGTCTTTGTTTTCTAAAAATAAACCGCCCGCGTCTTGACTATAAGTGTATTGTAAGGTAACTGCACACTTAAGGTGTAACACATGGTAAAAATCCCCTAAAAACATAGTTTTGGTAGTGAATGCTGTACCTAGCCAATACTAGGTTAGCTAACTGTCAGTGATTAGCTAGCGTTAGCTAGTACCAATACTACTAGTATTAGGTTATCAGCAGCACCGAATTTTCGCGTTTGGGACATTCAGCCAGTTTGAAGTTAAAATATCATAGTTATTGAGGAAGAAACGCGGTTATTAAATATTGTATTGTTACAAATGAGAGATGGTGTTAGGTGACATAAAGGAAAAAGTGACTGGACAACCAATTCTTTTTTTTTAACCACACACCGTGTCAGGCACTGTCATTTGTACTTTTTTTTGCATCTAAATTCCTCCCCGTAATGACTGCTGTTTGCTTAAATATATTTAAGTATCTGATCATCTGAAAGCTCTCGCATTAAAGCTTAAAGCTTCATCATCTTCTTCTTCCGGCTGCTCCCTTTAGGGGGCGCCACAGTGGATCATCTGCCTCTGTTTCACCCTATCCCTAGCATCCTCCTCTGCAGCACCAGTACTCTGCATGTCCTCCTTCACTACATCCATGAATCTTCACTCTGCATGTCCTCCTTCACTACATCCATGAATCTTCTCTGTGGTCTTCCTCTTTTCCTCCTCCATAGCAGTTCCATATTCAACATCCTTTGTCCACAATGCATCAAAATGCAGACTAAACATACAGACACACTCTTCATAATTTCAGGAAACTTCAATCATGTATCTCTTTCCTCCCACCTGACTGGATTCACACAATTTTTTGACTGTCCTACCAGAGCAAATAAAACTCTTGATCTGCTGTATGCCAATGTCAGAGAGCTACTGTCTTACCACCACTTGGCAAGTAACCAGTTACTGCCACAGAAGCCATCCTGAACAACTTTGATCACCTACTTTATAACCTCTTTATAGAACAAAGAAATTGTCAGTACTGGAAGACTTCACTGAAAGCTGCAGAAAATCATTCAAACCCACAGGCATCTGGCTTTTCAATTCTCATTTAAATAGCAGATCATCTATGTCAGACATATGAATTTCCCTCTGGGATCAATAAAGTTATTATTCTTATTCCTTTGCACATCTCCAAACAATCTCAATTTTGGCTGTCTTTGTCTCCAAACCTTACATGTCTCATATATTAACAGGTGTTTACAGGGGGCAAGTTGTTATTTACTAAAACCAGTTCAGTGTCACTTTTGTTCTATTTTGCAGGAAAATAAACTGATATGAATTAAGTCATGTGAGGATCAAGAGGACTGTCACCTTCTTTTCAGATAGTGTTGTCTTTGTTTTGCAATTACCGCCCCAGAACATCCAACACAAAGATGCACTGTTGTTTTATTTACAGCTAAATGGTGGGGGAATTGCCCTTTTATGAAATGATTGTGCCTTTTTGAAATATGTTTTTGGTCTTCATAAAGTTTGAGCCACTAAAATTATAGTATTTAAAACGCTGGTATTGTTTATTTCTGAACAGCCATAAATATTGATATGTTCAGCATTTCCTATCAGCACAGCTGACAGCTTCCTTTTCCTGCAGATGTGGCTTTGCAGGGGAAACGGGGCCCAGGTTCATAATTCCGAGCGAGATCCGCAAACCGGGACAGCAGCAGGTGAGACTGCTGTGTTCTGCTTTGTGAAATAATATGGAATAATTTGTGGAAATTGCAAAAATTTAAATGAAATAAAATATTTGCTCATGTGGTATTTGATATCTCACTTTCAGGCAGTCAAAGTGGTTCAGTACAACATCAATACAGAAGAACTTTATGTTATCCTCAAAGAGTTTATCCACATACTGTACTTCAGGTAGGATTCTCCTCTAACCAGTCACTAGGTTGTAGTTTTTTTGTTGCAGCTGCATCACGTTAGTTTGTTTTCCCGTTGGCCTCATCAGGCACCTGCTGGTGAACCCTCGCGACAGAAGAGTGGTTATCATCGAGTCCATCCTCTGCCCGTCCCACTTCAGAGAGACACTCACGAAGGTCTTCTTCAAACAGTTTGAGGTACGAAAGCACAAACACATACCGGGATCAGACCAGGCAGCAGAAAGTTTCTGTTTTTCACTGTGTATGCATACCACAAAAACCACACACTCCACTGGATCCTACCCAGCATGGCAGAGCACGCTATACTCTAGACAACAACTCTGGGAAGATTTTTTTTTTCTCAGTTCAGTGCACAGCTGACGTGGCAGTATCAGCTGTGAAGTCTTGATGTGTGTCATCAGGTTCTCAGCAAGCGACTACACAAAAGTTGATTGGCAGACAGCAGCAGGTGTCCCCATCGCTCTACCTGGCATGGTTCCCTGGACTACTTATCCCCCTGCAGCTGAGCTAAAACTACACCCCGTGACCACAGTGTAATCTACTTAAAATTAGCTGTTGTTTAAATTCATCCATCCATTTTCTTCTGTTTATCCAATTCAGGATCGGGCTGGTGTGTGGGGGGGGGAGTGGAGCATATCCCATCCCAATCTAATCACTAAATAACATAATTATGTTAACAGCTAAACTGTAGTTAGTACAAGGGGTTCTAAAGTTTCACTCCATTATTGGTTTCATTTTCCAGGTGCCCTCTGTGCTATTTGCTCCTAGTCACCTCATGGCCATCATGACTTTGGGCATCAACTCTGCACTGGTGATGGACTGTGGATATACAGAGACGCTGGTGCTGCCCGTATCCTTTTCCCACTATCCTGTGGTCTCTGAAATACTCTACAATATGGTCTACTATATATATATATATATATGGTATATATTATAGTTTATATATTATACATATGATATTTATTAAGTTTAAAGCAGGTTTTAATGTTATTAACTCCAGGTTTAGGATTTGTATGAACTTAACTCTGGTAAATCAGGTATATGAGTGCACTCCTATTCTGCCTACCTGGGAAGCTTTGCCTCTGGGAGGGAAAACCATCCATAAGTAAGTACTGCAGTTCTAAGAGCAGCAGTGTAGTGTTTTGTACACACTTTACTGGAAAAATAGTCCTTCTGTTTCACTCTTTCTTGCATGCTGATTGAAAATCTTCTGACTGCTGAACCATTTTGAATTGCTTGTTTTGTCACATAAATGCATGTTTGTGTTTATTATAGGGAGTTAGACAGCCTTCTTGTGGAACAGTGCACTGTGGACACAGACACAACCACAGGGCAGAGCGTACAAGCAGTCATTGGTAATTACAGAAAGTTGGCACACACCATCTGTCTTTGTCTTTTAAATGGGTACACTTGTGAAGCCATAACTCTGTTATGGACTGCTGATTGGTTATTACAGTACCAAGAGCAGAAGAATGTAATGGCTGTGACCCATTATGCAACATTTACTATTCATAGAAAGAACTTGTTTCTGTGTGACATTTGAGTGAATCGCTTTTTCAGTTTTGTGCATTATGCATACAGTCTATTTTAGAGATTCTCTCCACATTTTTTCTTAATGGAGAAAACCGAACTGAGTCATTGTGTCGAGCTGTGAGATCTACAGCTGCAGCAGAATGAAAAAAAGACACACACATACATGTATAATTTATGTCATATTTTTTTCAGACAGCAGTGTCTCACTAAACAGGCTGTAAAACATCATCTCTGCAGTGAGCACGAAGGAACTGAAATCTCTGTAATTGCCTCTTTACACCTGATTTAGAAAATTTATTGCCCTAAATCTGAGCGCTTGTGTAATGACAGTAGTGACAAACAGAAACGCCTCTGCATCAGCAGTAGTGGCTTTTCCTGAAGTTTTTCATAGTTGGCTTTGTTTCACACCCAGCAGTCACACTTGATATTTGTCTTGTGCTGCGCTGTCAGCTTCTTCTGCTGCTGATTCAGCATCATGAATCAAACTGGGAAACGAAATTGAGCGGTGCATAAGTGAATTAAAGAAAATGAATGTTCATTTCTTATATCCCCTTTTTAATCTTTTCCTCAGGGACTATCCCGGAAGAGACTGTGGAGGACATCAAGGGTAGGTTCGACTGAGTTATTTCAAATGTAAAAGCTGTAAGTCTTGATTTTATTCCACCCTTGAGCACTGTGGATAGTCTGTACAGCATTAAAAATAAAAAAAATCCAAACTGTTTATCCTTCATCCCCTGAAATATTCTTTGCAGCAAAATCTACCTGCATTTTGCAGTCCTCCTTTTTACTCAGAGAACAGTTTGAGACCTGGCTGTGTTTTCAGGATGTGGAGGCTATTGTCATGTTCTTCTTGAACACCGCCATTTGTAGGCTGCAGCCTTTGAAGTTGACACACAAAAGGGGCTCATTTAATTTGTCTGCAAGAATTAGTTTAATTATAATTTGTGTGGCATTCTTGAACAAGGAAGCATTAAAAATAGAAGAAACATCCATCTGCTTTTTTGTATATATATTTATATATATATATAATGATGCAGAGGTATAATTTACTGAGACTGTGCTACAAAAGGTCATTAACATAAACCACAGTTATGGAAGGAGCGAAAGGAGAATACTTAGTCCTTATCCTCGGTCACAAACATTCCTGGATATGTGACTACTGGTGGTGTTTTGTTTCCTGCAGTGAGAACATGCTTTGTCAGTGACCTGCAGAGAGGCCTCAATATCCAGGAAGCCAAATTTAACCTGGATGGTACAGCAGAGGTAAGTGAGCTCTTTGTATACTGCTTACCACACTTGTCCAAGCATTTCTGCTGACAAATATTGTATGTTATTATGAAACTTTTAAATGTGTTTATAGCGTCCTGCCCCACCTCCAGATGTTGACTACCCACTGGATGGAGAGAAAATCCTGCATATCAAAGGATCCATCAGGTCTGCTATTTTTATCTGCAGTCATATTATGCTTAATGAAAGAGCCAGACATGTGCCTCTTATTTTCCTGTAACTTTATACAGCTTTAGATATTTGTTCATGTTTTTATATTTAAGATGATGGTATAATCATCTTTAACTTGCTGGTAGATTCAACTGTCAGTTTGTGAAGTTTTTTCTTGTTTTTTTTTCCCAGAGACTCTGTGATGGAGATCCTATTTGAACAGGACAATGAGGAGAAGAGTGTGGCCACTCTGATTCTTGATGCTCTGGTTAAGGTAAAGAATAGTCTCATATTCAGTCATAGAAATGGGCATTGTTAAGCTGACACTTTAAAAGATCCTGACCGTGACTGGAGCGTACAGAGTGTAAACACAGGATTGTGTTAAAATGTGTTTCCTTGACACCGGTAGCTTTGTTGTTATAAGTGAGAGGTTCTATCAACTCTCTCAGAATGAATTAAGTTTGCATAGATACCAGCAGCAGCACCATTCGACCAGGCATTTATTGATTCTGAGCCTTGTACTGGTGCCAGTTTAATTCCAGTCCTCTGTACCATCTCTGTTCAGCTCTGTCATAGCATAATGTTATTGTTATTGCTAGTTATTCGCTTGATGCAATTTAAATGGAGTTAAAATGAGTACAAGTGTACACAAGAGACCATCTTGTGATTGGTTTACACTACCCATGATGGCATACGAACAGACAGACTCGCACGATGGAAACAGTAACAGCCACAGTCATAGCTGGTCCTAGTTCTCAAATACTCCTTAATTTGCTTGATTTGACCTTTCAAACCTCTGTGAGATTGTGAGTGATGAAGGAGGGAGTGATCTGACAGCCTAAACGTTTTTGTTGAAACTGTTTCTAGAGTAGTGTGGTTCAGCTGAACGTTCGGGTTTGCAGTTTGTGGTGCTGTTCTGTTACATTGCGTTATATATTTTGGAGTTTTATAATTCCTTTGGTTTTGACTTCATTTTTTCTTTCCTAGTGGTGGATTTAGTTTTTGCCTTACTGTCCTGAACACAGTCACTTTTTGTCCATCATCTTTTTCCGGCTCAATCGTTAACGTCTTCCTGCCTCTTTTCCCCCGTAGCAGAAATTGGATCATGACGCGCAGATGATTTCCACCTATATTGTATGAAGATACCTGTTTGTGTTTGTTTTAGTGCCCCATCGACACCCGTAAAGTGCTCTCTGAGAACCTGGTGGTGATCGGGGGCACCGCCATGCTGCCCGGCTTCCTTCACCGCCTGCTGGCAGAGATTCGCGTCCTGGTGGAGAAACCCAAGTACAGCAACGTGCTGGCCAGCAAGAGCTTCCGTATTCATTCACCACCTGCAAAGCCGAACTGCACTGCGTGGCTTGGAGGTCAGACATGAAATGTATATTAAATATTCATGCTGAACTGAAGAGTTTCTGACTGTGAGAAAATTTTTCAGCTTTGTGCATAAATATTTTTTTCACCAGCGTCACATCAATTAAAGCACACTGTCGGCATTTTTCAGCCTTTAAATAAGAAGGAAAAGTATTTTTTGTGGCTTCTCTTTTAACATTTAAACTGCTCACCAGGTGCCATCTTTGGAGCCCTTCAGGACATCCTAGGCAGCAGGTCAGTGTCACGGGACTACTATAACCAGACAGGTCGCATCCCAGACTGGTGCTGCCTGAGCTCCCCTCCTCCTGAGTCCTTATATGAAGCCGGAAAAACACCACCTCCACTAATGAAGAGAGCCTTCTCCACAGAGAAGTAGAATATATTTATTCCAGCAGTTCAGTTCTCTTTAATGCGATATCACTACACTTGAAGGTAATCTGTTAACTACACAAACAGCTCAACATGTTTTTAATGTCAAGTAGTCCACCCTACATTTATTGTACGTATTTTTACTTGACTTTTTGATCAGCTGAGCAGATTTCTGTTCTGAAAACAGAGTAGACTTTTGGATTTTGTCAGCACTTGGAATAATTTTGCACAGGAATTCTTGCTGTGTTAAATCTGAAATGGTGCCTGTGCTCCATGCAGCCATGTCTTCTGTTAAAGATGCTAAAACGCTACGTGCTTCCTCTCACTTCTCCTGTATTTTTTTTTTCTTTTCTCCCTGTTGAAGTGAGTCGCACCATTTTGCAGAAATCTTTTCAATGACTTTTGAGGTAAAACTTAGTCATCTATTAATCACCAAACTTACAGAAAATATTGCTGAACTGTGGAGAAAATACATCAGTGTGACTTATTTTGGTCATGATCCAAGGAGTGTCCCAAGAAAAGTTAAGTGTTTCATGTATTTATTGTTTGTACTTAGCTGTATGAAGTGGGATTCAGTATATTAAAACTCCTGCACATGTAAAGGTGTTCTCAGTGTTTCCTCTTTAATGTCATCCCTGCTATAAGTATATTAAACAAGTGCATTAAGAGGGCAGTGAGATGCAGATATGGGTCCACATGCACATGGTCTTGACAAGAGGTCTGATCAGGCTGAATAATTGAGAATATCTTTGTGTGTGTTGCAGACAAACTTTAAAAAACATCCTTCAAGCAAAATCATGTTGCTCTGTAACCCTCTGAAAATATATCCAGAACTCATTTAAACGTGCTTTCAGGCATTTTTATCCCATGATGACAAGTGGTAACTGAAATGTTTTGTAAATAAATAGTCAAACTGACAGGAGGAGACAGTGGAGTGACCGTCTCTTACTGAGGAACATGTACATCTATAGATGGTAAAATGTTTGTATTGGGCTAAACTTAAAATAAATAATTAGGTACAGCCACTTCTTCTCTTGAAGTACATTTATAATGAAGCCACTGTGCTGTGTAGGTTATCTTCTTATTCAGTCCTGTCCTAACACACTTAATAACTGCATGTCCTGGAATGGAGTCGCATCTGTTTGGCCTTTCGGGTCACATTAATCACTCCGTGCTGCTCTGTCCGTCTGCTGTGGGCTTGGGAACCAGTAGCATTACCCACAATGCACCTGCAGATTAAGACTGGCAAAAAGTGTGGGAAATCAGATCATGTTTAGGTTTCAATCACAAGAATAAACATTGGATGGAGAGGAACTAAAATCAGCAGTGATGGAGCCACAGATGGTGATAGAAGGTGTGTGTTTGTTTTCTTTTGATTTTTTTTTTTTCCGTGACCGTAATAAGCCCAGCAACTTTCTCAGTGTTTATATCTCCATAGCAGACATAATTTGGTGATTTTAACGTAAACATGTAGCTTCATGACTTAATTTTTATTTTTAAGATCATCTGTTTCCTTTTCATGGAAGATCGAAACTATATGTATCAGCTGTGTAGAGTCCTTTTCAACTCCAGAGGGAATTTGGGGCATAAAGTAAACGCTTTGTTGAAAGCTCATATTGAAGTTTAACTGATCATGCGTGAATCTCAGCCTTTCTCAATGAGCCCTTATTGAAAATTATCTAAAAACAGCCATGAGGCTGCCCACATCTGGACATATAGCACTGTCCCACCTGCTGCCTCTGTCCAACTAAGGGAAACCCCATCGTCCGCTGACTGGAAGTGGGACTGGAGTATCAGAGTGGTTCCCAGAGACAGGAAGCAGCAGCTGTCCCTCTGTCTGTCTGACCTCTTGTTTATCTGACTTGGAAGTCTAGGTGGGAACTTGAGAAGGGGACTCCCAGAACATGGTTGAGCCCTGCCTGTTAAATGATAATAAGTGGTTATTACACACTATCTGTACTCGTCATTTGATCATAGGGGGCGAGTTATGTAATTTTCTGTCACATTGTTACAATTATTGATGCACAAAGATTCAAATAATGCGATCAGCATGCTCTAAACTCTGTTTCAGTTTTTTCTACTCTCCATCTCTATGATTTTAAGAAGAGGGGATGTCCCTTATATGGACATTTCAGGCACACAGTTCTGTCAGCATGGAAGCCCCACCCACTTGCTGTTCAAACCTTGTGTCTGTAAGGGTTAGCCAATAGGAAGAAAGGAGGGATGGAGCTAAAAGCATGGCCTACAGCAGGCCCAGTATAAGACAGACAAATAAGGATTATTTTGTACTATGAATCATGCAGAGCTACTCGTGTTGAATCTAGAATTTGCATCATAGTCCCCACTAAAACTGTTCTGATAAAAAACAACTTAATATGTTCGCCTTGCTGAGGAAAATATATTTGAATTTTTAAATGACAAAAAGATACTTTTTTTGTTCATTAATAATACCATGAACTTCAAGGATTCTTCTCTAAAAGAGCACCAGACTAAACCAATATCAAACGCAAATTGTGGTCACAGGGAAGGCATCCTCCATCCTGGGTATCGCCTCGGCAGAGGCTGTTTTTCAGAACACGCCGGCCTGACTATCCCGTAAATCACACTGGCTGTAAAAGTACATCGGAGCCCGTCTAATGAATGCAAGGGCAGCTCCGTGCTTGTTTTCCACGCCCTGCAGAATTAGAGAACAAGAAGTATAATATGGCGCTCATCACTGTACCTGTAGGTCATAATCAGGAAGTCAACATTAACTGTAAAAGGGGGGGTTAAAAAGCTGCAGGAGACGAGGTGTGGTAAGAGTAAAAGCAGACATTTATATGTCAGCTGTTTATATCTGCTAAAGTGGGCATGTCCTGATGACACAAACACATGTGCGCACATACACGTGGCAAAAGGGTAGCTCTAAGACATTCTGCTCATTCTTGTCACATCAATGCTGATAACCTGAGGTCTGCTGCATGCGTGCCAAGACTAAACATGCAACACTCGAAGGCCCCCCCAGTGCATAAACAATGTTTGAGGGCCATAACCTTCTCAAACTAAAAACCAGATCCAGAAGTGGAGCCACATCAGCTTTATGCTGGCAGCTAGTGCAGAGATACAGGCTGCTCCTTGTGCTGTGGCCTGGCACTGCCGGTGAGTATTTCAGTGTTGTAATAAAGGCAGAACAAAGAATTAAATCGCTTACTTTTAGCTCTAACTTCAAAATCATAGAAATTACTTTTGTGTAAATTCACCCAGTTTTTATTTGAATGTTCCAGAAATCTGTCAGTCCGTTTATTTCCATGTAATATTTAATCCGTCACACAAAGCAGTGTCATGTCTAAGTTCTCAGTTTAATATAAGCACATGTATTTCTCTATAATGTGAAAATCTATCAACATACTTGCTTAGTGCAGACATCATTGTAGTTGCCATCCAAAGTAAGTCACATAATTTCAACATTTGGTTATTACCATTCAAATGTTGCAGCAGAATTTATTTGAATTGCTGCTGATTTCCTATCAGCTCAGTGAAGTCTGGTCATTCCCCTCTGACATCAACAAGACATTTTCACCCAGTGAACTGCTGTTCACTTGATGTTTTCTCCTCTTCAGACCATTCTCTGTAACCATAGAGATGGTTATGTGGGGAAATCCCAGTAGATCAGCTGTTTCAGCAATATTCAGACCAGCCCATCTGCCACCAACAACCATGACACATTTAAAGTCACTTAAATAATCTTTCTTCCTCATTCTGATGCTTCAGCGGGTCATCGTGACCATGTCTACATGCCTAAATGCACTCAGTTGCTGCCATATGATTGGCTGATTAGCATTAACAAGCAGCTGAACCTAATGAAGTGGCTGATGAGTGCATTTCTGTATTGGTTACTAATAGTTGAAACACAGCAGCTTGGTTTGGGGTAAAACATAGCATATGTGATTTGTATTTAGCACAACATATTAAAGCGCTAGTCTAAACCTTTAACATACAGCACATAGGAGTCCCAAGGTTCAAGTATGCCTACTCATATAATGTCATGATGTTGAGGTCCGGGCTCTGAGGAGGCCAATCCATGACTGTTCCATCATGTTTTGCTTTATTCAGGTATGCTTTTACTGTATTGGCAGTGTGTTTGGGATCATTGTCATACTGAAAAATGAAACTCTTGCCTGTTGGTATTGCCTGTTGGATCAAAATCTGATGGTACTTTTCTGTGTTCATAATGTCATCAATTTTGACAAGATCCCCAACACCTCTGACTGCGATGCAGCCCCAAACCGTGACAGCGCCTCCACTGTGCTTTACACTTGGCTGTAGACGCTCACTGTTGTATCCCTCTCCTGAATTCCTGTGTGTATATTGATGATGATTTGAACCAAAAAATTAAAAATCTGGATTCATCACTCCATCAGACCTGTTGCGACTAATTTTCAGCCCAGTTCTTGTGTAATGTGGCGTACCTCAGCCTTTTCTCCCTGTTTCCCTTAAGAATGGTCTATTGACAGCCAATTGTGATAAGTCCTCAGTGAACCACAGATGGATCAGCTGAAGGGTCAGCTGAAGGGTCAGATGCAGCTCTCAGGTCCTGTGTCAGGACTTCGCTGGATTTTTTTCTTATTTCTTATAGGTATAACTATCAGATACTGTTCATCTGCTGCAGTTTTTTAGGCTTGCTGCTGCTTCTTTTTGTCCTCCACTTTTCCAGTTTTTAAGGATTTTTCGTAGATTCAACTCTTTTTATGCTTAGGTCAGTGTTAAACAGCTTTAACAAACAAACAAAAGTGCATTCCTCTGAAAATGGTCAGGTACAAGGAGTGGGCTGAAAATGAGTGAATGACCTTCAGACAGCCTGCAGAACTAATGCTTCAGGACCACTTATAAAAAAAAATGATGAAACTGTCTGACTCCTTGGAAGCAAAATGTGAAGAAATGAGAGGTGGCTCAACACTTTTGCACAGAACTGTATATGCCATAAAAGACACTGGAACCTAAAGTGCTTAATACCTTGGGATCATTCACTTTATAGGAATATATATATGTGCGTGTGTACATATAAACAAGTCCCCACGATATAAATGTATTTCACTCAGCTAAAAGACTTGAAGCTCAGGTTCAGGCAGAGTCACGAGGTTGTGTTTAGGATTCCAGGCTGTGTGTGTGTGTGTACGTGAGAGAAAGGACAAACAGGCTGGTTTACATCACCACTTCTCATGAATTAATGTTGCAACGGTTACGGTGCAGCCTATATATTCTGGCGCGCACTTTTTTATCCGAGCCCGGCTCGCTCAGTGGGACGGTGCGCATATAAAAGCTCCAGCCGCTTCTCCACTCTCCCTTTAACATTTTCATCTCTTTCTGGCCGACTGAAGAGGATAGCAGGAAACGCATTCGCGGCGGCATGCAAACTTTCCTCGGAATCCTGCAGTTCCTGTTGATTCTTCAGCGGGTACCTGCGCAGGTAACTCAACCACCAATAGGATATAGATGTTTTCTACATTTTTTTTTCATTTTCCCTTTGAAGGTAAGACCTTGAGACCTACCGTTGTATTATTTATAAAAGTTAAATTAGACTAAATATCAAACTGAATTGCTCATGTTATATAGTTTAGTGAGCTAAACAGAATTAAGGTTTTCCTTTTTCTCCACGCGTCTCTGCGTGTCACAGCGTAAAACAGCTGTATCCCACCGTGAATACACATTTATGGTGGGTTTCCAAGCATGTGCGCAGAAGTAACCAGCCTCATATGCAGCTGCTACATGGTTACTCATCTATATAGAAAGATTTGAATCTATAAAGTGTATCCAAGGCCGACTGTGAACAATCAAAGCAGGCCCCGGAGCTCAGCTAGAGGCGCTGCTGTAACGTGGCTAAAACCGCTGCCTGAAATAAGACAGAAGTTGTAATTTTGCACGCAAGTTGCAAGTTTCCACGGCTGTGATGAGGGAGGTCATGACATTTCTGCCGAGTTTTTCCTCAGGTGCTTCCTCTTGTTGTACAGCTTTAGACCCGAGGCAGCACAGGCACATTTGGTATCACCCAGCGGGGAGCTGAGCGCACAGTGGAGATCCGTGACAGTGCAGTTTATGAGGTGGTTTGGCTTCAAGCTCAAATCCATAAAGTGGTAGCTCTTACTGAAGAATAACTCAAAATGTTAATGCATAGAATCCAATAAGATTCTGTGATTTGCGAGGTGAGAACAAGTTTGAAGTCACCTCCAAAAATATTGCATTAGACAAACAGATGGCGAATAAAAATCTCCCTTGTGCTATGCAGAGTGGCAATGGTAATAAATCACCGAGACAGTACCACTGGGTAGAGGTAGATGAGAAATTGCCTATCTTATGGGTACTATTTTTAAGAATCCCACCATGGGCCTCAGTTTTAGTCTGACTTGGGGGCCCATTTTCGAATCCCCCCCCCCGTTCTGCTCATAAATTACAAATCTAATCAATGACCTGCGTTGTTCGTAGCACATTTCGTGCTGAATACAGCTGTTGTATGCAGCTGGTTCAGCTGGGTGGCTGGATGCTGCAACACATTTAACAGCTCTGGGCAGAAGCCAGCACATTAAAACCTGCTGTTTTACTGAGCTGCAGAAGCGGGCCCTACAATGTGACATTAGGAAGACAGAGTTCCCATCCATGTTCGTGGGGTAAGAGGAGACCAAATGAGAGGTGAAAAGCCAGAAAGAGATAGCTGACGTTCAAAAGTAGAAGAGAGCCAAGATCAACTGTGCACGCCTCAATTTGTGGTTCAAAACTCGGGAACTTTGCCATTCTGGGTTTGGAGGCCGGGCTGTGAGAACTTCACCGAATTCATGCTGTGTCACGATTCTTTTTCAGCACTGCCTTTGTTTTTGGCTGTGGTTATTGTGTATAAAAGTCCCATGGGTGAAGGCAGCAGCTATTCTTCGCTGTTATTCTTTGCATACTTTGAAGGTTTTTGGTCCCTGTGATAATAAACCTTCTGGTGTTACGAGCAATTGAGAAATCAAAAGCACTGCTGTTGTTTGCTGGCTCATTTTACAGTCCCCCCCCCTTTTTCTTTCTGCTGATTTGAAAGCAGCCGCACAGTGGTGCGCTCCTCAGACCATACCGCATCATCTGTTTTTATTTAATCAAACTGCGTGCACTAGTTTTACTCTTACACTAGAGGGCGCTCCGCAACAGCTACTGAAACCATTTCCACCATGCCTGGCGCTCACTAGAGAAGGCCTCCTGGCTGTTTGCTGGTCCTGCATTATTTCCAACAATGTTTGGCACTTTAAACAAAAGAAACTGAATCCTTTCTTAAATGCATTATTTGTATTATTTGCAGATGTCAGAGCTTCAAAAAGAAGAGGTTCCCACCACAGGTAAGGGTGATGCTCTTTATCATGGCCCACTGAAAAAGGCTCTCCTACCTGCTGCAAACGACTTAAAGATTAAGATACAACCTCTTATGTAGTAATTCCGTTCTCTGAGGTGATGGCAAAGAGCAGGTGTCAACCCATGGAGCACCTGGTGTACGTGTACCATGAGTTCCCTGAGTCAGTGGACACCATCTACATACCTGATTGCGTCGTACTTCGGCGATGCTCTGGTTACAGTCTGGATGAGGCTGTGGAGTGCTATCCAACCCTCGAACGCAACATCACTCTGCAGGTGCAGCAAATTCTCTGATCAGCAGTGATTTCTCAGAGAGGGTGGTGTTTAAACTGCATTTTCTATTTAGATTCAGTGTTTAGCATCATATAGAGCTTCAACTTTTCCCTTTTTTCTTTCTTTTTTTTCTCAGCTGAAGATTTTTTCCAATCAACAGCCTTTGGTGGAGCTCACATTTGTAGAACATCAAAGCTGTGGATACAGGTCCATCACTGATAACCTCATCTTTCTACTGAACACTAGATACAAGATGATTTATTACATCACAACTGACTGCCAAATGTCTCTGCAATTTGTCTTTCCTGCTTTAGACCCCGTCAAAATCTTCAAAATTATGAACAACCAGCCATTAAGTCAGTAAGTAGCACAGCAATTAATGGACATTTTGTCTGTCAGAGTCAAACACATCAATATTTCTGATGTTTCTCCTGCAGCAGCAGGAGCAAATCTATCAAGAGCAGACCTTCCAGAAGGAATCATAAGAAGACAGCTGTAGAAAGTAAGAGATTGATTACTCTGCTGCTGCACTCACACACTTTTTCTTTAATAATGTTTGGACATTTACAGCTACATTCATCAGTGTTTCCTCCCCTTTGCCAGACCACCAAGGGCAGCAGCGATTAAGCAATATCTGCCTTCTGCTGTTTTGCGCTTCCCTTTGATAGCACTGTATAAATTCAACAAATACCTCTGATGAGTTTGTGCATCTGTAAGGTCACGAGGCATTTGCAGTGCAGTAGTTCAAGGCTACTGATAGTCTGAAGCTTTAGTCTGAAAATTGCGAATCAGGAAAAGAAGACAAAGACATGCGGGAGGAGGAGCTGCGCCTTGTGTGTCTACATTCTTGCTTACAGCAGGCAGCTGAGAGCCTGAGCATGTAACTATTCAGCGTGCTTGCACTCAGTCAGAGTTTCTTTTGGCACATGGGGATAACGGTGCAACTCCGGCTTTTGAAATTGCATCTGACAAAGTGCTCAAATCGAGCTTGTGCACAGGAGAAGATGCATTTTATTTATCGGGATTTCAATAAATCCAAGAAACTCAGTCCCAGAGCAACATCAGAGCCATCGTTTTACAGACAGAAAAGAGACACAGCTTGTGTCTGTCTCTCTCTTAGGTCCTTGTTTTTTTTTGTTGTTTTTTTTTACAAGGGAAAATTTTTATGTAATCAGCAGTGAATTAATGCAAAATTAAGACTATGCCTTAAAGAATGAAATGGATCATGCATACTGAGAAGGCTACATTATAAGCAACAGTATCAGGAGTCATCTTATAAAGTTGTTCAGCATAATGGCCTCCTCATCCATTCTACATAAAAAAAAAAAACATGAGCTTGATGCTTCAAATTTATAACCTCGGTTACTAATGGTTGGTGTGAGATTTGGAAAGAAGTCTGTGTTTACCGTGAAGGTAAACAAAAGTAGCAACGTCACCGAGTAGCTCTCCACCTCTGCTGCATGCAGAAACATTCTCATCTTTTCATCAGCTCCCGAAAGGATCTCTCTATTAAATCAGTGCATGCAGTGAGAGACTGAATCCACAATCTTTTTTTTTTTTAGGGCAAAATTACATTAGGTGAAGCTAACATAGGATGAGATGTGCAAACATAGCCTGAGCAGTCTCAGTTAGGCAAATCACTTGGATGTCTTCCAAAGCCGTGGCCTCAAGGGTACAAGAGAAATTCGTTTTGTCACGGTCTTATATCCACGTTAAAAGACTGTAGAGGATGTGAGTTTTTCAGCCTGATAGTTGCTTCAGCTGAACTTTATAGTCTTCCGAACCTTAGATGATGATCATATCATTAAATGATCACTTCATAGGCAGTAGAATCTGCAGTGACTGAGTTGGGCCTCTGACTTGAATAAATCTAAGCCTGTTTTTTCAGAGTTTGCAGTAGCGGTTTCATGGTCTCACCAGCTCCTCCCGGTAGCATCAACAGACTCAGAAAGAAATCCATCCTCTGAATTACCCTGCTGAAAGCCACCCTTTGGTTGGTGCATTTGGTGGCGGTTTTCAGTTTTTCAAACAAAAAGCATTTGAGGAACATGTGTGGTCTTGTTGTTCTGCCTGTTCTAGTCATGCTTTGTGTGCCATAACTAAGGGCTGCAGAGCCACCATCTCATGACCCTCTGTTTAGTGGTCAGGGGACCACACAGTCGCAGCAGAGTTTTAATTTCTTCCAGGAGATTCAGAAGGCTAAACTACATTTACAACCCAAGGGGCATAAACAATCCCTTGGATGCAGTCATCTCGGCTTCATTCTACCGACAACCTCAAACGTCGACTTTGTTTGTCCAGGAGGATGATTTACCTTTTCACTTTGTTCTAAGAAATTTCACTTTAAGAGGCTCTGTCTGACCTCACGGGCTCTTGGGCCCTGTTGACTTAGTTTGTAATCCATCATAAAATGCTAGAACTACCATCTGAGTGGTGATGTGCAGTGCTGAGGTTGGACCGTTAGTGGGTATCATATCTTTGAGATCTCATTTGAAATTTAGGATTAGCTCAGGATGTGAAATAAAAAGCGATTAAACTCAGTCATAGTGTCTGTATACAATGTTACCAAATTGGCCCACTCTTCTTTGCAGAATTGTTTTAATTCAGCCATATTGGAGGATTTTCCAGCATGACCTGTTCAAGGTCATGCCAAAGTATCTCAATCTGATTTAATTCTGGACTTTGACTCGGCCACTCCAAAACTTTCATTTCGTTTATTTATTTATTTTTTGAGCCAAGCAGAGGTGGACTTGCTGGTGTGTTTTGGATAATAACCCACGTGAGCTTGAGCTTCATGGCACAAACTGATGGCCGGACATCCTCCTACAGGATTTTCTGGTAGAGAGCAGAATTCATGGTTCCATCAGTAAGCAAGCCGTCCAGGTCCTAAAGCAGCAAAGCAGCCTCAGACCATCACACTACCACCACCATGTTTGAGTCAAACTCTACAAATGCTCGAGTTATGCTGAAAAGGGGAAGCCTTAGATGCAGTGTTTGGGTGGTTTCTGCTCAAAGACTGTAAGTAAGTTAAAAAAAACTGAAGGCCTTATTGCAGCGTGATCACACCAGCAGCACCACAGACCGCCCCCATCACCGAGCTTCATTTAGATGATAAACGCCTGTAATATTTCATGACTATTTTTTAAAATGCAGACATAAAACAAGGTGAAAACCATGCCCTCCTTGCATTCTCAGCTGGTAATAATAATATTCAGTACTAACTGATGCTTTCCATTTTGTTGTCTGAGCTGTCTTCTCTGGTCTCATATCGCATTGAAAGGCCAGCAGTAAATAAGAATAGTGTAAATGTGACTCATGCAAGCTGTTGCTAAAAAACAAACAAACAAACAAACAAAAAAGGCCCCATGTGACTGAGCTGGGTTGAAAAACAGTGAAACAAAGTCAGGTACATCTGTACTTAAAATAGCGATTTGAAATCCTTCAGGTGTATTTTTTTTTGTCTTTTCAGGTGCCAGTTCCCTCATAACAAGCTCAGTGTTCGCTGAGTCACATCTGCCCGAAGTTAAATTAACAGGAGTGAATCTGGAGTGGTGAACAGCACATATCTCTGTCACAGACAGCTCTCTCCAGCCACCCAGCAACATATATTTTATAACTTGTATACTTTCTATTCTGATTAATCACCAAAGAAAATAACCCTGGACCCTACAGACTCCTTTGGCCTTGACCTCTATGTTTCTGTTTTTATTTATTCTAATTTTTTTACACCTGAAGCTAGGAGTTGTGTGATGTTTTCAAAATAGATACAATATACAGAACAGATACAGAATAGGATCAGGGATAATGGGTGGAATGCTTTGAGCTTTTCAGTCACTGGGGGAAAGGGTTAAAGCCTCCATCCATCCATCCTGAAAGTGTTCACTGGTAACTCGTCAGATGAAGTCAGAGAAGCCAGGACCCTTCTCCATGACATGCTGTTCTCTGTAACTTCATTTCAGCTGTCTGCATTTTTGTGTTGTTGGTGTATAAAAGAATATGTGTATATATTTCTATTTTTTTCACACTGACTCAAAATTAAAAAGAATGTATAAAATGTTTTTTTTAAACGTCCAATCATTATTTTCTATCATATATTCATGTGTTCATCAGACAACAAAACACCTTTTTTTATGATTACACTGTCCCTTAAATGTTTGGGTTTTTTTTAATTTAATGATACAAGACATGTTGCTGATCAGTAGAACAAGAAGGAAAAGAGGGACCAAGGAAAAGGATGTGATTGGACAGTTAGGGTCGTTTCCTGAGGGAGGACAGTGAACGTGAGGAGTGAGAGTGAGTAAAAGTAGAGCCCAGAATCAGGTTTGGGGAACAGTTTGGAGATCAGGGGTCAGTTAAGGGTCAAACATATGTAATGTGTGTGTGGGTAAGCAGTAATGCCCAAACTTTTGACTGGTACTGTATATTGTAAGGTGAATTCTTTTTCTCCAGTACTAAATTGTAGTAATTTGGACATGTATTTTCAGGTTGTTAAATTCAAATCAAACTTTAAACTAAAGAAGGTCACTGGGAAATAACATTCTGCATTGTGCATTTTATGTAAATTTAAAGCTCATTCTGACACATTTTGCAGGCTATGATTCCAAGAGATATAAAAAGAAAAAAATATTATTTGTTGTGATGGAAAAGACATCATTCCTGCGCTGAAGTAGCTACACACCAAAATCTTTTCTTTTCTCTTCATAGTAGATTGCATTTGAAAAAAAGGTATTACACGTATCTGTGTGCGCACGCTGCACCTCAAGGCAATTTAAGAAGTCGTATCAGGCCGTCGACGATAAAATTACTGTTTTGCCTGACTGGCTGGTAATTGCTCCCTGCAACATGTCTGTGAGTTTTACCACATAAAGAATAAGATAGAAGTCTTTATTCTGGCCTCCAATTTCAATATCTAAAGCTCATTTACACCATGCTTTTCTGCCACACAGCGTTAGTTTATGTTAATGGAAAAGTTTTGATTGTGTATTTTAAAAAAAGGTTATAGTTCAGTGAGAGTGGTTACCATATAAATGATAGGAAAACATTATCCTATTATTCACATTCCTGGCAGATCAGTGTGTGAGATGTAATGCAAACAAAAAATGCCATTAATGTAAAAACTGTTCAGTTTTTTTTGTGGAAATAGTGAATGTCAGAGTTAAACAGAGGAACACACCCACTACTCACAGCACTAAAACCTGCCTAATGTATTGCACAGGTATGACTGATGCTGCCTTAAATGCTCTGAAGCATCTGGCCGGGGATCCATGGTTCTCTGGATGCTGTGGGTTGCAGGGTGGGGCCTCGCTGGCTCAGGCTTGTTCAACCCATCCAGCAGGTACTCGACAAGTTTGGGATCTAAAGAGTTTAGGCACGGGTGAAGTCATTCAGGTCTTTCTTCTTTTTTTGTGTGTTTCTTGAGCCATTCCTGAGCAACATTTTTCATTTTACTTATTTGTTTATTTTGCAGCAAGACTGCTAGGCATGTCATTGCCAGGTGAGGTATGCATGACCTGCAAAGGTTTGATTGTCAAAGTCCAAGACTCCACTGAAATAAGATAATCAATATTATCCACTTGGTGTGCCCAAACCTGGTTTTAATGTTGTGACTGATTGGTGTAGAAACACATAAATATATTTACCAGACTCAACCATGCAGGGACACAAAATGCAGCTGATTTAAGAATCACATGAGAACTGTTGTATAATACTACAAAGACAAACACTGACACAGTAAATTTAGGCTAACCCATTATATGTGTTAGCTGATACTTTTGTAGCAGTATTTTTTTCTTTTCATTTTTGTTGAACACTGAATCCACTGTGCTTAACTGTGAAACATGATAAGTTCATGAAATAAAACCCACCCCAAATGCAGCCGACCTTTCTGTTATCTATTTTTAGGGTGTAATGTGAGGACACTATAAGATCTGGCAAGGTTCTGTAGAAAACATGTTGTCTGTAAAGGACAGGAGGCTACTGTTATTCACTTATTTGTACTGCATACGGCTCCTTTCAGGCACCTGTGAGACAGTGGTGTGGTTGAAAGCAAAACTTCCTCATGTAGTATTCCACAAATCTGGATGATCAAGCTCACCAGACAAATAAGAATTTAATGGATTTAATTGGCAATCATTGAATTTTTCCTCATTAATCATAATAGTGAGCAAAACAAACAAACAAAAAACCTCTAGCAGTTAGAAGGTTTAAAAAATGTTTCTAATTTAAGTGTCAATGCATTTTAAGCTAATACTGAAAGAATAAAGTGTCTCAGTGAAATATGTGTAGTGTCACATGTTAAGCATAAATTCTAACACGACCAGAGTGGTTTGTTCCCTGGCTGCACCATGAGAAGACAGCTACACCAACTCTTCCAAACAAAAGGTTATTAAAGTATGTTAACATAAAGATAGGGATACTTGTTTTGGTGTTTATCCTCTGGAGTGGGAACACCACCCTTTTCTGGCTCAGAACCATGGCCTGAGATCCAGAGGTAATAATTCTAATACCAGCCACTTCACGCTCGGCTGCAAACTAACTCAGTGGAAGCTGAAGGTCATTCCACAATAAAGGCAACAGAACCACGTCGTCTGCAAAAAGCAGAGACGAGATCCTGAAACCACTTAAATCAACATGTTCCACCCCTCGGCTGCAGCTAGAAATTCTGTCCATAAAAATTCTGAACAGAATCGGTGTCAAAGGGCAGCCATGGTGAAGCCCGATACCCATTGAGATTGAGTCTGACTTTTGGCCAGTGATGTGACCCAACTTATCACTAGAATCATACAGATAACCAGAATGGATAAAAACGGTCCTGGTACTCCATACTACCCTCAGGACACCCCGGAGGATACGGTTGAATCCCTTCCCCATGTCCACAAAACAC
>JAMQGT020009573.1:0-18264 GCA_024447675.2 Pterophyllum scalare | reverse complement strand
ATGTTATGTATACTTACTTGGTTCAGTTAGTATTGCTACACAAATGAGGGTATTGTTAATGCATTACTAGTGCAAATACTAATGATTTCATGCAGTTAGGTCTATTTTAGGTAGCAGACCTTACCTTAGCTTTGATTTTACATTGAATATTTGATGGTCTTATTATTAGGGTAGCAGAATATCCCATTTAGGCATAGAGGACTTTATTATCAGCTATTAAAATGAAGCAGCCTGCTTGAGCTCTCATTCATTACTTAGTTAACTTCCTATTTAAAAATTATCATTAAAAAAATGTAATGCCTTCAATGTATTTAGCCATACCTTCACAATCTACCCTTAAAAGTAGTATAACTGTGTTATTCCTTTTTTCCAATGTAATTAATAACAAACGCATTCAAATAGTTGAATGACAGGCAGCCCATTTATGGTTAAACAAAGTTTTGTGTTTAAACTGGGTATCTGAATTGTTCCACATGATGTGTAGTTTGGAGACGCTGGCACTAACATTCATGGATGGACAGGCAGAGGGTTGGTGTGACAGAGGAGGATGCGAGATAGGGTGAGATCTGTGGCGACCACTAAAGGGAGCAGCTGAAAGAAGAAATGAGGATCTTTGTTGGTCCATATAAAAGCATCAGTGTGGACAGCAGTTATGTAGCAGGTCAGGTCCATGCTAATAATAATGCCTGTTGTTGGAAATGTGCTAGTTTGATAGGTAATGTGACCATGGAACAGTCAAATTAAGTTATAGATTTAATTTCACTCACTTAAAAAAAAAACTACATGCTACTTTGGTTCTTTAAGAATTATACAAGCCATTTTATTTAAAGCTTACACAATGTAAAACTGCCATTTTGCTGTTGTATGAAACTTTGTTAAAAAGTTATTTTTGTTCTTCTAAATTAAATTCGA
Source organism: Pterophyllum scalare (assembly GCA_024447675.2). Lineage (NCBI taxonomy): Eukaryota > Metazoa > Chordata > Actinopteri > Cichliformes > Cichlidae > Pterophyllum > Pterophyllum scalare. The sequence continues at coordinate 17,352 of JAMQGT020009573.1, read as the reverse complement.
TAAAGTGTGAAATTCATTTGGCATATCTAAAGAAAACGATGACCATTCAGACCTTCTTTATTCCTCCTGGCACTGTCGGCGCGCTTTCAAGCGTAATAAAAGCGTTTGAGTGAGGAATCAGAGAGGCGGGGTTTTCTGCTTTTGTCCCTCCGCGGATACCGTAGTGAATGCATGGTTCGCGGGGATCATGTTGAAGGTGACAGGCAGTACCATGCCGGGATTTTTGCGTTTTTCACCGTTCACCGTGTTTGCTGCTGCTCTTGACGGGGAGAAAGAGCCAGCGGCGGCCCCATTAAACCTGGACGAACTGTCTCTGTACACCGCTCCCCAGGACAAGTTTCAGTACGCCGAGGCCAAAGCGGGACAGCTGGAGGAGAGTGTCGCCAACCTCAGGAAGTTAGCGGAGCCGTATACTGCTTGGTGTCAGGTCACCTATGAGAAAATTAAACCCAGAGTTCAGGGGGTCGTCCAGTTTGGGAACGACGCTTACGTCTACCTGAAGAACCCCCCGAAAGACTTTTACCCTCGGGCGGGAGTCATCGGCTTCACCGGAGTCCTTGGGTTAGTACTTGCCAGAGGCTCCAGGATTAAGAAACTCTTTTATCCGACCGGCCTGATGACCCTGAGCGCCTCCCTCTACTACCCGGAGCAGGCTGCAGCCATCGCAAAGTCAACCGGAGACTCCGTGTACGACTTGGCCGTGCAGAGCTACGCTGTGGCGGAGAAAATGCTGAACCCTCAGAGTAAAGCTGAAAAGAGCAGCGACTCCGAGACCAAACAGTGATCACCCCGGCGTGACTGCAGTAACTCAGCAATAACCCACCACACAGCAGCTTTATCCTGATACTGTACACTGGGCGCTTTCTAGACAGCGTGACTTTCTCATGCCCACTCTTTGCACTAAGCTTCACATGCAACTCAGGCCGGGCATGGGCCGGTACGGGGGCGGGGGATTTGCAACTTCAATGACCTCCTTGCGATTTGAATGTGTATTTATGTAGAGATAAAGCAGTGTCTTACATTAAAGTCGTTTTACCGCCTTAGGTCTGTGTCTGTTATAATGCCACATATAGAAACAAGAGGGACACCACCAAAGGAACATAATGCAATATTTTAATCATCATTTAAACTGTAACTTTGACTCCTAAACAGAAGAAAAATCAGTTAATATTCATAAACCTTTATTGAAGCTTATCAATACAGGGGTATTTGTAGGAATTCTTCAGTGGTGTGGCCACAGGAAATCACATTTAATCTGAAATAAATACAGTGCATGATATTTACTTAGTTAACAGTGGCACTGCACAAGTTTAAACAGTTTGTATATCAGTTTTGATAAAGTAAAAAGTCATAATCCTGCTTAACTTTACAAATGGGTTTAACACCATACCTAAAGTACTCATTACTTAAAACTTTGCATTATAATACTACAGCATAACTGATTTTAATCTTGCATCTGGAGATGATTGTAATATTTGCTGCTGAGTAATGCTAAATATCTTAATCATCATAGAAAAAAAAATGAAGGCTTAAGGTGCTTCTGACCCTGAAGCTATATCCATCTTTTACCCTATAACTGAAATTGTCCTTCAGAAAAGTACTTAAGTAAATGTGTTAAGTTACTCTAGTCAACATACATTGGTGGGCCAATCAAATTTCACAGGTGGATGTGCCACCCTACATGTCCATGATTAAGACATGATTGGCTGCCTTTTTAAAAATCCATCATCACAGAGCAAGCATCATGACATCTACACCGCAAGGGGTTAACAGCAGTAAATGTGAGCTGTCTAACAAGCGGAAAGGGAACATACGCTTTAAAAATCAGACTGAATTAGCAGTATGAGCCTTCCTGTAATTTTCATCAGCTATTTTTGACAAACCAAGCAGCCTTATTTTTAATTACCGTCTTACCACAGGGAATGAACACTGTGTGACTGTTCGACATCTTTATTTTTATCTCAGCCAAAAGGTAAAGAAGAAGAAAAAAAAAAGTGTACAAAAATTAAATATCAATGGCTTTAAAGAAACCCTCTCAGAGCAGCACCAGCTTCTCATTGAGAGCAATCTGTGCTTGGGTGAGGTTAGCCAGGTAGGTCACCATCAACAGGTCCTGCAACAACAAAACGGAGCATTTAGATTCACAGTTGTATTCAGAGTAAATAATGAAACGAGAGTCAAGGATGACAAGTTTGGAAAGATAATGCTCAGACTAATGATGCATTAAGTGCTTCCATTTGTAAAAATGTAGGGACCATTGCAGAGTAAAGCAGTATAATGTAAGCAGAGCCCAGAGGAGAGTTAATTTTAAATGTCCAAAACAATTCAGTTTAACTAAAATCTCTTATATGAGACATGATAATCTAATTTACTGAATTTTATCACAATAATAATAATTAGAAAGAAGAACAAAATCAAATGGCCTTTGTGTATGAATTAGACACTGGGCGGGTCACTGAAACATATTTGGTGATTCAACATCATCGGCGCTCAGTGAATCCTCTCACTCTAATTTTCAAAGTTCAGTTGCTGCTGTCCTGTATCCTGGCTGCAGAGCCAGCCACCTGGGACAGGTCAGAGGTCAGCCCCTTTGGTACGACTGGGTGTCACACGTGTTCGCTGTCTGGTTGATCTTGTCCCTCTACAACTCCAGCCATGCTGGCAATGACATTCCTTCTGCTGTGAAGACACACTGCAAGCTGGAGGGACACTTAAACCAGAACCTGCAGCAGGTTAAAGCCCGGTTCAAGCAGCACTATACTGAACTCACCGCAGAACAAAGACACCCATTGCCAGCCGTGATCTGAGACGGTGAAGTTGGGAGTTCATCAGCAGGATGAGACCCTCACTTGAGCAGCAGCTGATTTTACTGCCCAGCTATTTAGTCCTCACAAACAATTTATTTGCAAAGTAAATGTAAATGGTTTTCTTTAATCTGTAACTCAAAATGAGTAGGGCAGGGTGATGCAGCAGGGAGTTTACAGCCCACAGTAAAAAAAATGTTCTCAACTATAAAGTCCAGCTTTGCATGAGCAACTGCCAGTCTGCTTCCACTGCAGGAGGTTTGTGGGTCCAAATGGGGGCAAAGAGAAATGCCTTGGAAGCCAAAGGCGAATGATGGGGGAACGATGGGGGAGCTGACTGCTGCGCACTACCTAAGTGATCTGGAGACATAGGCAACCTTGGATAATCATTACACAGCGTCAGCTATGAAACCTTGAGTTTTATGTCTTCTAGATAGACGCTGTTGACCAAAGGCTGTTTTTTGGTCATCTTGGTTTGAGCTGAACTAAATGGTGAGTAAGTAAACTTTTAAGGCAGCAAAAGAACAAAGGAACGTGCTTCCACTAAGATAATTTAAAACAAGCACTTACATTGATGTTGGAATTGAGCATGTTCTCAAAGTCCTCAGCTGAGATGGTGGGCACTTTGTTTACCAAGTCCATCAGGAAACGGCCCACACTGTTGTCTGCTGTCACCTTGCCAGACTGAGATAGATAGAACAGCATTACCTTCAAAGTCACCATCAGCGCAAAGCTCAATTACTCCTCAAATGTTCCCAAGTGACCAATATTAAGTTAAATTAGCAGGGATTTAATTAGGGAAGAAAAAAAAAAACAGTACAGCACAGCTTTAATACTCACCAGCACATCCTCAATGTATGCCAGCACTGTGGCTAACATGTCCTGTATCCTGGCTGCAGAGCCAGCCACCTGGGACAGGTCAGAGGTCAGCCCCTTGGTACGACTGGGTGTCACACGTGTTCGCTGTAGAAGGTCCACTGAAAAACAAATACGGAGCATTCCAGTACAGCATATAGTCTTATTTCCTTACATATGCATACCAGTGAGTCGTCTGAGACACTGGGATTTAATTCTTTGGTCCGTCTGACAAATTAAAGATTCACAGATTCTTAGTCACGAAGTATTTGTTTTCAAACAGTCGCCTTCATTTATTCTTTGTATTCTTACCGCCTATCCTCTCAGTGTCATAGTACACATACTTGACAGTCAGTGGGGTGAACATCACACCAACTGTCTTTCCTGGCACACCCATCTGCGCACTGTGTAGGAGACACACAAACACATTCAGAGAGGCACTTTCAGTCTGTAGCTGATCACATAAACAGAGTCACTGACGGAAAGATCAGCCAACCTGACGTAGGCGCGGATGTTCATTTTCCCGCTCTGCAGTGCCGTGTCCACAGTCAGGTGAATGGGATTGGAGGCCTCGCGGCTGTAGTACTCGTGGATGAGCACTGAATGTTCTGTGATATCAAAGCCTGTGGCATACCTGTAAGAAAAGATGAACCTCTGTTGAGGAATACTGTTCATTGCAAATCTTTACAGGCTTTTTATTGTAAATACGACTGACGCACCATCCAATGATGACCTCTGTGGGAGAAACCCTCTTGTGAAGCTCATACATGTTCTTGGCAAACTCCATGTCCACGGCAACCTGTTGTTAAAAAGGACACATTTAACAAGGCCTCTCTTTACTTTTTCAGCTGCCAGTCCCTTAAACATTTCCACAGAATCATGTTGCACTTGTGAAAGAGCGCAGTGAAAATTACACAGGCATTAGCGATGGTTACGAAACATCCTACAGGGTGATTCACTGTCCCATCAAACAATAAGCAACCCCTTGAGCCTTAAGATGAGGGAATTATCATCCTGGAGACCACGCACATCAGGTAAAAATGGATAAAGGTGATCACTCAGAAGAACTTTGTGTTGATTTTAAGTGCTCCTGCCCCAAACAGTTCCCCTGACTGCAGGGGTGAAGTGTTCAATGTTTTCCTTTAATTTGTCTGTTACAATTGTGCAATTACACGAACTTTAACTTCAAGTACAATTTTGGCTTCCAACAATTTTTAAACCAAGTTGATCGTGATAAAACAATTATTTTACATCTGTTGCTCTCTCTAAGCCCAAACTCACTTCCTGGCATCGGGCTGGTAATCTTTTTTTAAATCAAATTTCTATTTCAATTAAGGGAATTCATTGTTATAATGATGACTGTAATTTTGCCACAATTTAACTTTATATTGGCAGGGGAGTGGGACCAGGGTTTTTTTTTCCTGTATATTAAAACTTTTGTTGGATATCAAAGGAAAATCAGAGGAATTTTTAACGAGTTATTCATACGTGCAGTTTAATCTCCTCAAGCTTAAAACCAAATATCACCAAATATCTCAAAATAACAGGCTACTGTACCGACTTTAATTGAATAAGGTAACACAGACTCTTTGCCTTAATTACATGGGGATGAATCATGCTTACGTACATAGCCACCCCTCACAGGCCCACTCTGAGCCTGGAACCCCACCTATACTATACTTCTGAGTGTTTCTATTGTTTACTCAGCCACTCAGAAGCTGTGCCTTGCCATTACCAGTAAAATATATCAAAATAACTTATCTGCAGATTATATACAGAAAATAACTAAAGTTCTTCCCTAGCAGCAAGTCTTGCACACTAAGCTCCTATTTAGGAAAACCTCCAGAAACGTATTCAGCCTGTTATTTAGAAGCCTTGTCTAAATTAAAACCTTAATGAACAGCATGTATCAAAACCCATATAAATCTGATTAAAACACAAACACACAGAAATAAAACACTTGGGGAATTTTTACAATCATATTTTGCTTTGTTGATGAATTCTCTCAAAGGTTTTAATTCAGGAATCTTTGGGTTTGTAATATTTCTAGCTTAAGAAGGTGTTTTTCTTGAATACTCGTCTCATCTCTTCTGCCCATAAGTTCTTTGTTCTGTGACCGATGTGAAATGCCTTCTGTAGCACTGACCTTTTCTATTTGGCTTGGTGAGCTTAAAACTACTAACATAAGTTAAGTTACTGTAAATAAAGAGTTTGGCTACATACCTCATCTTCAGACTCATTGTGAGGGACAGAGAAGCAATTGGTCACCTCGATAGAGTGCTTGTCAATTGTACCTGAAAAAAGCAAATATTACAGATGCTATATTATTGTTGCGACAAGCAGTTTCATTGTTAGTTAGCAACATGAGGATTCCCCATTATAACAAGAGCTAACATCAGCGCTAAGAACAACGGCGGTCTTTTCCAGTTGCTAAGCGTCACACAAGTACAAAACTCAACATAAAAAATCAAGACGATTTGCCAAACTGTCGAATTTTACAACTACGTGAGCGTTTGAGTGGGTGGCCAGCTGTTCCAAGTGATGCTGCTAGCTGGCTAACAGTAGCTAATGGTAGCCAGCTGCTGCACTGAACCAGCGTGCGTTAGCGGCTAAGCTAAAAGCAGCTGACTGTGGCAGTGGTTTAGTAAGAAGTCGGTCCAAGAGACGCAGAACAAACACTTCGTGTTTTTACTCACCCAAAAGGGTCCCAATCACACGACTCGCTCCTTCATTTCTTCGCTCGTAAGAGTCGCAGATAGACGCGAGGACGACGGGATGAATTTTCACCACTGGCCCGAACACCGACATCTTGGAAAAGGAGGGCAAGCTGCTGATCTCACCGACTGATACGTCTGTGGACGAGACCAACTGATCGCCGGCTTCGTTGATGCATATACCGCCACCTGGTGGCTGGCGGCCGAATAGCGGTAGTATAATGCAAATTGTGATCAAGCCATTGATATCATTGTGATACAATAATGTATGACTGTATCTGCCTCTGTAAGCGTTTCGTTTTTTTCTAATCAGTGGATAATTTTAACGGTTTTCCAGGAGCCTGATATACTAATAACGCTATGATAGAAAAGCCACAAACACACAAATGTTCATTAGAATTGGCCCATAATTTAAAAAAATATATAATTAGCTATATTCTGGAACATTAAACACGAGATGTTTAGTCTGCCTTTTTACATTGTAACTGCATCACAAAGACATTTAATTTCCCCGTCAGTGAACTCTGCAGATGCTGAGGGTCTGACAGAGAGGAGGGAGAGGACTGTCCCTTCTGTTGTGGAAATGAGAAGCGTCTGAGGCAGGCAGGCAGGGCTGATAGGGGCTGGGCTGATGACAGCATCCTCCACCGCTCCACACCTGACCGACTCCGTCAGATACACAGATGATGGAGCTCTCCGCGCTGCCGGGTTATTATCCTGTTGCCTCCATTTCGCACATCCACTGTCCGACACATGCTCTTCAAAACCCTTATCCTTAATCAGTGTACTTGAACTGTGTTTTCTTTTTTTCCGGGGCTTTTATTTTAAGCTTGGTTGGGCTGCTCGCTTTATATATATATATTTTTGTGAATACTGAGCGGTCGGATCGAGGTGGTCTTTGTTTTTCCAGGAAAAGCGAACAGGAGTGGACTGATTATGCTGCATCGCTCGTGAACACCAGAAATGGGTGTCATCGAACCAAGGTTGCCAATCCTGGCTCGTTCTTGGACCGGATTTTCGCTTTTTTTAATGGCAAAACATCTGCCCAATCCGGGTCTTACACATCTACAAGTTGCTGCACTGAGCAGGTAGGATTTTACTCTTTTTCCCCCCTTTGGTCTGTGTGACATTAATCCAAACCTTAGCTACGCCGTTTGGTTTCTGTAGCCTTCTTGCCGGCTCACAGACTCCTTTTAATAGAGGCTATTTCTGATCCGTCCATCAGGCGTAGTGCGTCATCTTGACTGTCACCATCAGTCTCCTCTGGCGTCCAATCCGCCAGTTGTCCAAATGGACGCACATCATCCAAGGCTATAGAGGACTAGGACTCCATTTTACTGTGTAAATATGTCACCACGTCTCATTATCCATACTTATATTTAACTCAGCTTCTTATATAGGACTTATGTAAGAACATTTCAGCAGGCCTACAGTATAAATCCAGCATATTTAAAATAGCACTAAGTGCACTTACACAATACACACATGCCTAGGCCACACACACACACACACACACACACACACACGCAGCCCTACCCCAAGGCTTTTTTTTAAACATACAGACCAGCTAAAGTGGCTCTAATATGAATATGCCATGCTGCGCTCCAGGATTAGGCGGCCTTTCAAAAAAAAAACAAAAAAAAAACCTAGAGTCTAAATTTCTCTCCTCTTGTGTCTAATTTCCAAGGACTTTTAAACCTATGCACATTTAATCTAAAAATAAGTATTTATTTCTTTACTTTATTATTAAAAGGTGTAAAATTAGACCTTAAAGATAGCAATGAAAATACAAACATTAAGATATGTTTATTTATAAAGATATTAAAATTGATTATAGAAACACCAGAGTTCAAATGCTCCACCAAGGAGGTCCTTTTTCTTTAAAGAAAGCATTTGCCAGTGAATTTATGTGACAGCAGAACAGATAATCAATTTCATCATTTCATTTGATCATATCATTGTGTTCTTCTCCTTTATTCCAGGCTTCAGACAAGCAAACAAATGGTTCAATCAATAGGCACTGGACAGGGTCTGCCTTAGGGAGGATATCAATAACACTTTAATACTCTTCACACACTTACACACACACACACACACACACACACACACACACACACACACACACACACACACACACACACCCATAGACCATGGCCCTGGAGAACTCCATCTTCCCCTCCCGTCCGGACTCCCTCTCGCTCCCTGTGGAGGAGAAGGTGGACAGGGAAGAAGTGGAGGTGGCCACAGAGGCTACAGCCTCCACAGGAGTCTTCAACCTATCGGAGGAGCTGGGCCACGTTGTCACCACAGAAACAACACCTTCCCCTCCAACCTCGGCTCAGGTCAACAAATCGTTTCAGTCCAAGCTGGCCGAGCGGGAGGCCAAAGCCAATCAGCACAGGAAGAAGACCCCGGGGATAGAGAAGGAGAGGGGACGGTTCGGCTGGGGTGAGTCCCTCTGAATGTGACATCTTGTCCTTGATCTCCCTTTTGAGATAGCACACCCACTATATTATTTAAATGTTTTCTGGACCCTCAATCCAAGCTGATTGAAATGCATCGCTATTAACCTCTTCTGGTATCTGATAACATCTCCAGAGATTTGGAGATATTGACTCGGTCTGCGTGAACATTTTCTGCATTCAACCCTGGACCCCGTTCTGCTCCTCATCTGTCTCGCAGCACTAGTGGTGAATCTCCTCTAATTTAGACCATACTGCAGAGCTTCACCCCTCAGCAATTTTGACAGTCTTGCTCATTAAGCTGTGCTCTGTTTGCTCCAATCTTTGCTGTACATCTTCATAGACAAAAAGAAATCCTAACCAGGGAACTGGGGAAATGTGCAGTTTATGTGACCATTTGGCTGTTTAATTCACCATGGCTGAATTTCTATAATTCAGCTAAGGTGAAGCTAATTAGTGGTAAACTCCAGGAATCACAGAAAAGCCAGAGAGGGCTATAATTGGCCAAAACATCTCATTGAAACGTAAAATGTATGATGCACAATGATTGATTTTCATTGCTTTAAGTTTATGTTGTAGCAGTTTTGTGTTACACTCTCAGTTCTGGCTGGGTTCACCCACAGTAAAAAGCCTACAAAACAAACCAAAACAAAACTCAACTGAAGTCCAGTGTTGTAGCTTTTCTTCTACGAGCGTTTGATGATGTTGTGCCGTCACACTTCATGTGCTCTCTTTTATTCACCTGTCATTTTTCATTTATGTTTTCCCTTCTTCACCAGTCTGACTTTCCTTTGAGCCACGCTGCATCTCCCTCAGTAGTTTTGTCCCCTGCCACCTCCCTGTGTTTATGCTCACGTCTCTCTAAGTACCTTCATTCGATTCTCATCGTCTGACTGCAGTCAGCGTTGCGGCTTCAAACAGCGAAACCTTTCAGAAAGGCTGCCCCGCACATGTTTTTGTCAGAGTTTCTTGGAACAATAAATGTCTTCAGCAGTGTAAAGGATCAAAAGGAGATGGCGCTTTTCCTCCCATTTGTTAGCCTTGCATATTTCTTATTGTGCCTCTCCTCTTCTGTTTCTCATGCTCCTCTGCCCTTTCACCAGCCCGCACTCGCCGTAAGAGACAGCGCTACGTGGAGAAGAACGGTCGCTGCAATGTGCAGCACGGTAACATGCGGGAGACTTACCGCTACCTGACGGACATCTTCACCACTCTGGTGGACCTCAACTGGCGCTGCTCGCTCTTCGTCTTTGTCATGGCCTACGCTGTCACATGGCTCTTCTTCGGGGCCATATGGTACCTCATCGCCTACTGCAGGTGAGATCCAGGAAAAAGTCATATGCACTGATGAAAATGGATCTCTTAAGTACTGAGTCATAAAGAAGTCTGCAGATTTTCCTTGTAACTTCTCATTCTAAATCCAAGTGACATCAAGAATATTTGACCTCATTAAAAATTTATCTTCTGATATTGCAGCAACATTGTATGTCCAAAAACAGGGTTTTCTGCCAACACGTCCTTATATTAAAGCTTGGGAAACAGTCTTTTCTTATCTAGAATTAGAAAGAAAAAGACCATCTTCATGTTCACATGGTCCCAGCCAGCAAAAGCTCAGTTGAACAGACATTTAAACAGCATTGTGATTTGGTTCAAAGCGAAAGCTGAAAAGCTGCATTTCATTTAAAAGACATATAGAAAAAGAGGACGCCTTGCATCTGAATTTTACTGAAAAGTAAAAGGGCATCGCTTCCTCCTCGACATCTCTGCAAACTTCTCAGATGACCAGCAGCGTCACACCCAGACCCTTCTTGCTGTGGCATTGCTTACCATTGCACCACAGTTTTGCCCTTTGATGTAGGAACAAGTTTTGCGTGTCCAGAGTTGCACAAAAATGTTAACACGTGCACCTGGAGCGGACGTTGTATGGCGACACCTATTTCACACCAAATAAAATCTCAATCAGCTGATGCATTAAAAACCAAAGACACGTGTATTTCGTGGCAGCAAGGTGTGATGTAAGGTTGACTAAACTTTCACTTTAAAATCAAGTTTAATTTTAGACTTGTAATCATGAGAAAACTGCAAATTTGCAAATTCAAGTCTACATAGTAGCCTAAAAAAAGACACCTTTTTGCTTTTTAAAACCAAATCTAGCCCATAAATTTGATGCTTGGTGAAATGAACATGATACTATAGCCAGGAGACAGTTCAGCTTTTCTTGAACCGGTAACAAAATCGAAGCGTAACATGAGATACGACGTGTTAATCAGTGAGCTTTAGTGAGGCTAGTAGGGAAATTTATTGTCGCTCGCTCCTCGTTTGTCAGCTTAGTGCTAAACTAAGCTGACTGCCTCCTGGCTGCGGCCTCACATTTAGCAGACAGATACGAGAACAGTATCGATCTTCTCATTATAATTCCCCCCAAAGTTCAGCCATTCCTTAATGAAATATCTTCAGGGAGCATGACATTTCTAGACATTTCTGCCATAATGGCCTGAAAAAAAAAATACGCCCACTTTCTCAGCCAAAAAAGCAGATGACAAAGCAGTATTAATATTACAGTGTATTTCATCATGATGTGCTGCCTCTTCATGGGATGTGACTGCTGGATCTCTGCTCCAATTAACTAACGTATTTGTCTCATAAAAATTGTTACCCTTTTATATATCAATCGCAGGCCGTCCTGTGGCGTGCCAGAGAACTGTCAGTGTTGCTGCAACGCTTTTGTCACCAACACAGGTCAATAAAAGTCATAGATTATATAAATGACCTAACACCACTTTCACTAATTAGCACTCCCTCTCTGGCTGGAGTTGTGTTAATTGGGGGCATTAGTGTGTGTAGTGTGTGTTAAAAAGGAAATCCTGCAGGCTCTTAGTGGCACAGGGCTGGGAAAAAAAAAAAAACTTAAAAGATGCTGAGAGGGAGTTGCATGTGATGACATATGATGAAAACGGTGGGTTTCTGCAGCCTCGGCAAGAAGTGACAGCATAAATGTTGACTTAAGCACCGTGTTTAAATCTGATGAACAGGATTGCTTCCATTCATTGCAGGAATTAGCTGCAAGGTGGTGGAAAATTTAAAGGGAGAGATGAGTCGTCATTTATATATTTCTGCACCTCTAGTCTAAAAATATAAATCTTCTCGCTCTCAGTCTATTTTTCCCTCTTGACACCCACTTTGTCACCTCCCGCCTTCCCTTTCTCACACATTCTGCTTCTTCTCTCCCCAAGGGGTGATCTCGACCATCTGGAGGATGAGACGTGGACGCCATGCGTCAACAATGTCAATGGCTTCATTTCGGCTTTCCTCTTCTCAATCGAGACTGAGACCACGATTGGCTATGGCCACCGTGTCATCACCGACCAGTGTCCTGTGGGCACCATGCTGCTGCTGCTACAGGCTATACTGGGGTCGATGGTTAACGCCTTCATGGTGAGCAGCTCGGATGGTAGAAAACATAGATGGGGGAGATATTTAGGAATCACTAGCAATGACAATTAAGATTATTTTGCAGATACCTGATATGACTATTCAGACTTTTAGACATTCGCTTTGTGATAACTGTTATGGTCTTTGTTGTATGTGTTGGTTCTGTTTCGCCCCGTTGTGTTTCTATTTTCCATATTTGCCCCTCAACTTTGTGTTGTTCTGCTTCACAGTGTGAGTTATTAGTCTTTTGTTTGCTCCTTCTTTCTTATGTGTCTAATTTAACTTCCTGCTTTTGTTCCTTTGCCTCCTTTTCACGTTGTTTGCCCCACCCTGATCATTTTTACCTGTTTCTTGTTTTCCAGTCAGTCTTTTGTCTATATATAGTCTTGCATTTCCCTTTGTCCTGGTTGGATGGTCTGTTTGACCCCGCCTTTTTGTCCTACAACAGCTAGGACAGGCTCCAGCTTCCCCTTGACCCTGAATTGAATAAGTGGAAGAAGATGTATGTATGTATGTATGTATGTATGTATGGCTGGATTATCTCTTTGTGGCCATCTATCCTCTTTTTAAGATTCCTGTTTGTTTGACTTGCCCTTTGGACTTAGTGTTTTTGTCTGATCTTTGTAACATTAAAAGTTTGTTTTTCATTATTTAACCCACCTGCATGTCCTGCCTTTGGAACCTCTCTTTTTAATCGCTTATACTTACCAAACATGAGGTTAAATTTTGGCAGTGCCAAAGTGAGTATTCGCAGTAATTTTTAAATTTGAGAATGGACGTTTTCCATATGTACAGTGAACTACTGTTGACCTCCGTGATTATTTGTTATGTGATTATGTATTAATTGCGATGTGTGTAACATGCTGGGAAAAAGAGCTTGTCAGACCTGTTCTAGCAAAGCAGGAAGTGAGGTTAGAGAAACACATGGATATGAAAAATGAAAAATAGGCTTTCGGATTCAGAGTCAGTGTTTGAATTAGTCTAATTTTTTAGCTTTCTGGAAAGTGCCTGCAATTACTGTTTGACCTGAGTCTGTTTGCTTTAAAGGAAGCCTCCCGTCAGCTCAGCTGAACCAAATAAAAATAATAATACACAGTTTTTCTTGAGCCCAGAGAGGAGAGTGAATGCACAAATACTGTAGAGACGTAATGACACAAATGATCTGCAGATAGTATTCTTCCAAAAAAAGAATATTTACACTGAAAATGCTGGTGAAGCTCTTTTTTATGCAATGTAAGCACTCTTTCGATGAGGATGAATCCACACGCCGACATCCAGGCTGAATCATGTTTATGCATGTTTGGCAGCTGGAAACATTCCAAATTAACAACTGATGTACACGTGGCGTGGGCTGTTTTGCAATGCATATAAAAACGGTTGATTCTGAGGTTAACCCAGTGTCACTATTCTTTTTAAACAATGGAAACTGGCAGTGGCGAGCTCTTCTTAAAAATCAACAAGGTTAGTTTGTATTTGGCAGCCATAATGAATGCATTCAAGATGTGGAGACTGCCTCAGAGTTACTTGGCTCTTTAGCTGATGTGTTTGTTATGAATACCAAGAAATATTGTTCTGTAATTAATAAGCATGTGCTTTTCTACCTTGTGCAAGGCTCCCAATCTCTTTGAGTTCTGAACAGAGCCTGTGTTATACATCGTTCCTTCCTCTCTGCGCAGGTGGGCTGCATGTTTGTAAAGATCTCCCAGCCCAACAAACGAGCCGAGACGTTGGTGTTCTCCAAACACGCCGTGATCTCGCCGAGAGACGACAAGCTCTGCCTGATGTTCAGGGTGGGTGACCTTCGGAGTTCCCACATTGTGGGGGCCAACATCAGGGCCAAACTCATCAAGTCCAAGCAGACTCAGGAGGGTGAGGCAGTTAATAATAAAACCGATTCTTTTTCCCTTTTGCAGCAAAAACTGCTGACACATTATTAAACCAGTCATTCTGGGAAATATTTTATTTTTCAAGTGGTCTGTTATTTTAAATCTGAGCAATGCAATCTCTCTCCTCACCTCCACTTTATTGGCTCCCCCAGGTGAGTTCATCCCTCTGGATCAGACAGACATCAGCGTGGGCTTTGAGACAGGCGATGATCGTCTCTTCCTGGTCTCGCCGTTGGTAATTTCCCATGAGATTGACGCACGCTCACCCTTCTGGGACATGTCGCAGACCCAGCTAGAGAAGGAAGACTTTGAAATTGTGGTCATCCTGGAGGGAATGGTGGAGGCCACTGGTGAGGAGACAAACACCAAATTAAGAATCACCTGCCCTTTTACTTATCAGTACTTTTCACTGCCAGTGGACTATTATTATTTACAAAGTGGCATAATAATAGTAAATAAAACAAATTATCGGGTCTATTAATTTAGACTGAAAAGAAAAGCACAAATTGGAACATAAAAATAAAGAGAAATTAATTTCCATGTATGCACAGGAAATGACAAGGTGGGTAATGGAAAAAAAAATGTGCTGCTAGAAATTACAGTCTAGTGAATGAATAAATTACTAATATATTACTCACTGGCAATAGTACAAAAATAAAGAGATGATAAGCCTGCACTGTCATAAATATTTAAAAAATTATGAGGGAGCAAGCAAAACAAAGAATACCCCGAGCAATATTTTTCTATTTAAAGGTTTTATGTAACTTACTTCAGTCGTTCCCATGATTTAACATGCTAATTATATTATAAAATATAGCAAAATCATTACATTGTATAAGGAAAAGTACATTGTGGTTTAAATGGATTGTAAATTTCTCACAACGTCTTTTGTAAATGCTTGTGTGGCTGCAACAACTAGAAAGGAGCATTAGCAAATTAACCTTGAAGCAGGCTGATATCACACTAACACATTACAGTTTTGCAGAAATCAAACTGTTTAAAACTGGAGACTCATCTACCCTTGGGCAATGCACAGAGCCCTGCTGTGCTTACTCATTCTTGATAAATCATCAGTAAAAACTGACCTATTGTACTATATATTTCCAGCTTCATATTTTTATTTTTGGACTCTACTAGTGTGGCTTTGCATGAGTCACAGTTCCATCCATCCATCCTTATTCCACTTATCTAAGAGGTCATAGGGCGAGAAGCAGGGTATACCCTGGATGGGTATCCAGTCTATCACAGGGCTAACACATTAGCAGCTATGCCTGACTTAGAATCACCAATTAACCCTAACCCCATACATGTCTTTGGACTGTGGGAAGAAGCTGGAGTTCCTGTAGAGAGCCCACACAGGCATGGACCTTCTTGCTGTGAGGTGACAGTGCTAACCTCTGCACCACCGTGCCACCCTATTTTCTCTTCCTTAGACTATCAGGACTATCTATTGAGTTCATCAGCAAAATGAAAAAAGTTTCTGACACTACTGTGTCTTTTCCATCACACTCTTAGAACAGAGCAGATCAAGTCCACTAGGTGAATAAATACTGATGTGCATTTTTCTCATAAATACATAATATGCTGAGCATATTTTCTTAAATTAATTAATACAAAGTAGCTGGTGTTATGCTCCTCTGCTATCTCTGGCAATTCCTTTTTGAGCCCCGCTCATGTATTGAGCTATGTGCCTGCTCATCTTAGCTGATATTATACCTGACAGGAGTTTCCATGTTGTGATGAGGCAGGTTATTGGCCAGTAGTTGGATGGGACCGGTATCTTTTGGGGATCCTTGGGGATCAGGACTGTCTGGCATTCGGCCAGCCATTCTGGGTGTGTCTTAGCCTTTAGCAGCTGGTTCATTTTCTCTGCCAGACACCCATATACTGCAGTTAGCTTCTTTAGCCAGTAGGTGTGAATCATTTGAGGGCTGGGTGCTGTCCAATTCTTGTGAGACTCTTTCTTGGATGTCTACCACTGTGATGGTCACTGGACCCTGTTCATGGAGGTTGCTGGTATACCTGGTATACCTCCTCAAGTGGCTAGCCAAGGCTTTGAGTCTTTACTTGTCGGTTTCTAAGGCCTCAGGTATGGACAGCTTGTTGTACCTCTTAGCCACCTCTTTCTTCATCACACCTTTCTGCAGCTCTGACAGCTGGATAACGTCCTCCGTGCTGCCTTGATCTTAGCCTCTGGTTGTTTTTTCCACGGAGGGTACTGCTCTTTGTGGCTGTTCATCTTATAGCCAAATATCTCAAGGATCACTGCTGCCGTGGTATAGATCAACCGATAGGTTTCAATGATGGTCGAAGTCGGGATTGCCCGTAGTTCTGCAGTTCCATCTTTCACATCAGATGGTACTTCGCATAGTCTTGGTAATCGGCCACGGGTGGTCCAGGTTTGTCTAGGTGGACAAAATGTCATGCTCACTATGTTGTCACTATATATTAAATAGTCATCTAAGGCACATACTACAATAATCTTCTTATTGCTTTTTTATGTAGCAGTTTTTAGTTTTGATTTTCTTCTCCCAGTCTCAAGAATTCTTCGAAACAAATGCATCTGGATTTACAGAATACTGATTAGCAATTTGCACAAGCTAATTAAAAAATTACTCTCTGCTCATAGACCCTCTCAGATTTTATATACTTCTAAGCAATTTAACACCTGATACTTTTATGGATGTTTTAATTGAAGCCTTGTGTTAAATCTACAAAAATCAAACATTTTTGAACTGAGTCGGGTAGGTAAGTAGGTAAGTAGTAAGTAGGTTGGTAAGTATCCAGTTAACAGCACCCTGGAAGGCAGCATTCATCTCTTCTCCTTTATCCCCCTTTTATATCACCTTATGTCAGATTCATTCTGGGAGGATGATATACTCTACTGTTTTCCTCACAGTTTAAGCAAGAACTCAGTGTATTGGAGCTATTCAGGATGTGTATCTGTGAGGTAAAGGTGCCCTCTCTGCCTACTCCAAATATTGATTCCCTTAGTGAGAGGGCTTTGTTATAAAGACGTAGCTGACAGTCATAACTCCGCTGTAGAAAACATCCATACAACGACAGTTTGAGAGTGAAATTGTTTGCGACTAAATAATGTTTGTGTAATATGGAGAGAAAATTGACTCAAAATGTTTGTGTGTCTGTAATGCTGGATTTGTGCGTAACTCAAATATCTGTGCGTCTGTAATGCTGGACT